>JASDQU010436685.1:96966-111705 GCA_032191745.1 Picea mariana
CTTGTTTGTGGGACAAGGGACCCCCCTCCGCCCAACGATTTGACTGGTAAAGCCTACGGAGGTATACATACCCTACCCCCTCTGAATTTGAACTTGTAACCTCTTAAGAAGAAACACATATTCTTAACCATTAAATTGGTAACACTAAATTGAAATAATAACATTATATAACTTTAATTTTAGAAACGATTAATGTTTATGTTACTTTATATGTTAATACATAAATATTAAATAACGATTTTAAGGGTTAGTTAAAACAGCGCATATTAATTAATGATTTTAAGGTTTAGTTAAACCACCTAATCAATTAAAAACGTTAACGCTAATAGTATATCAAGCATAGTGGATGAGAAATGCAATATTATAATATTAATGGAATCTCTCTTATATTTTTGTCTCTTCACCTTCTTGCATCTTATTTTTCTGCGTGTTGTCAAAGTGTTACTAATTTTGGAACTTGGTAATCAAGAGATCAAAGAAGATAGTGCATATATTTTGCATATGAAAAAAAGGACGTGATATTTTTAATTGAAAAAACAAAGAAAACAAATAATATTTTAATTTATAAGTCAAAAACATTATAATAGACAATTTTTTTTGAGAAACATAAAGTTTATTTAGTGTGAGAAATAAATTGATTAAAGAATAATGGTGTATTTCATGTATAAGAGTGTCATTGAAGAGAATTATGATAATTAAAGGAATTTGCACTTTGACAAAAGTAATGTTGATCTTTTCTTAAAGGATTTAAATAGTAAATTAAATCTCCTAACTTATAAGAAAAACATTGAAGAATTATATCATAATTTTACAACTACCCTTCCCACTTTTATTAACAAGTTCTCTTTCGAGGTATCCTATAAAAAGAATAATAGAACGACCAACCCTTTGTATGATAAAGAACGTAAAATTTCTAGGAAAGCCATTATGGATGCTTCTAATGAGTCCCTAAAACTCGATAAGATTAATACGCACAAAGCCCTAATTAAAAGGAAAAAAAGGTACTATATCAATAACAGGGAAGAACAACTTTCACAACTATATAAACTGGATAGAAGTTTTGGAGCCAAATTCTAAACCACAATACTAAAGAAAATAATAGGATTCCCTTAAGGGACTGAAATTCCTACCTTAAAAGTCTTTATGAGTTCCCTAATGCCATGGATACCATTCCTATTGTCCCTACAAAGGAAGAAGTTTTTTTCTTTAGATGACATAGAGTTCAGGGTTAAGTGGCTTGCAAATGGGAAAGCTAACGACATTGAAGGCTACCAAGCTGAAATTTTGAAAATTAGAGGGCCTATCCTTATCCCTCTCATACACAAGCTCTTAAATTTAGCAGTCAAGCAGGGCTTCCCTAAACCTTGGACACAAAGCCTCATTGTTCCTATTTTTAAAAATGGGGATAGAAACATTCCCTCTAATTATAGGACCATTATGATTAGCCCGATTTTAGCCAAGCTTTATGGAATTATTTTGGAAAAGAAGATTAGTCTTTGGCTAGAAATTCACGGTAAAAGAGATTAAGGTTAGGCCGGGTTTAGGAGATATCATTCAACTATGGACCATATTTTTACCTTTAGGATCATTGCAGAGGAGTTCCGCAATACTAAAACCAATCTCTTTTGTTTTTTTGTTGACTTTAGAAAACCTTTTGACATGGTTCCTAGGAAAAAAAATTGGAATAGGTTGGAAGAGAAAAAATGCCTCTCGAGTTGAGGGCTACTTAAATAAGGATGTATGAGAATGTTATTGCTAAGTTTAAAAACACTGAGGGCTGGTCAAAAGAGATTAACTGCAATATTGGAGTCAAACAAGGTTGTCCCTTGTCCCCTACCCTTTTTGGCATATACATTGACAAGTTAGAATATTGCTTGGAAAATACAGGTTGTGTTGGCCCTACTCTCACTGGTATAGTCATCAATCTTCTCCTTTACGCTAATGATATCGTTCTTATGACAAGGATTCCCCATGATCTTGAAAACCAACTAAGAATCCTCAARGGTTTTTGCCCCATTATGGGTATGAATGTTAATACTGATAAGACTAAGGTCATGATTATTAAATCCAATAAGATCACTTATGATACCTTCATATATGACAACAAAAACTTGGAGGAAGTGACTTCATACAAATATCTTGGAATTGATATACACCACAAGCTCAATTGGAAATATAGCATTGAGAAAAGATTATTGGGGGATTTAAAGCTTATTATGGGCTTGAAAACAATTGTAAATCTATTGAATTTGGAGTTAGGATAAGAAGAAACTCCTATTTGAGACTCTTGTTACACCTGTTATTCTTTATGGATGTGAATTCTGGGGCTGTAGTATCTCTCATGAATCTTGGAGAAAGATAGATCAAATACAAAAGATTTTTATAAACTATAATCTCAAAATTAAAGGAAATACGCCCTATCCCATCCTCCTCTTAGAAACAAGCCTCTCCCCCATTGAGAGCATGGCTATGAATAGATACCTAATGTATAAGAACAAGTTAAACAACATGGAAGACAAGAGGCTTCCTAAAATTGCTTCAAATTCGAGTCGTAACCACCATCAACTCAAGAGAGGATGGCATAAACATGGCTGGGCTTGGCTAAATTATTGGGGAATCATGGAAGACACCATTTTGCAGAATAAATATACTATTAAAAAAATCGTCAAATCAAAATTTAAGGAGAAAATGTGGTGTGATAAAGAGTTAGAGGAAAAAATAAAATTAAAGTATTATAAGGATGTAATCAACCCTAATCTAGAATATCAAAATTATCTATATTTTTTTCCAAGTGTAAATGAAAAAATAAGCATTTCTAAGATAAGAACAAATTCTCATGAGCTCCATAGTGAAACTAGGCATTGGTCGATTCCTAAAACGCCATGGGATGAAACAGTGTGTCACCTTTGTGACACTAAGAAGGTTGAATATGAAAATCACTTTCTCTTAGATTGTCTAGCCTATACCCAAATTATATCTTATTTTCAAAATATTTGTCACACTACCAACCTTCCTAACCTCTTAACTCAACAAAACTATGGTGATCTTGGAAAGCTTCTCTTAATGATTTTCGAGCACATAAACAAAACTCTAAAGAATCCCAAGTAATCACTTACCCTCTTAAGGTTCGATATACCAATTCGGTCTTAGTGGACATTAATCATCATCATCATCATCATTAAAAAAAAAAAAATTAAAGAAATATGGCTCCAATGGCTAATTGGAGTAATGGTGTATGTATGGAAATAATCGATAAAGAAGACACTCCAAGAATGAACTTCAACAAAAATATTTATTAATATTAAAGTAAAGTACTTATCAAATTCTTGTATATGAACAACAAAATACTATGGATGACAATCTTCTTATTGTTGATTTGGATGGTATTTATAGAGATGAAATGTGGGGTTTTACAGCAAGCGTACTTGATCAGAGGAGTGTGGGTTATCTTCTTAGAGATGTTTGTTTCGAGAGGGAAGATTTGAGACTCATTGTCAAATAAGATAACTCCATGAAAAATATTGTTTCTACCACATAGAAGGAAAATTGTAAATTTGTTATTGAAATTTAAGGTTGTGGATCATTAAGCTAACCCTACTCAACCTTGACACACTCTTAACTCATTTTACCAAACCATCCAAGAAAATAGTTGGATAAGGAGAATTAAGGGACTATAACTTGGTGATTGTCCATGGTGGATAACACCATAATGCCTTGGGGTAGATCGTCACTCAATGGGGCTTTGATGTAGGCATTGAACATGTCAATGTTGCAATTCTTGGTGTGAAAAGTAATAGGATTAGGACTATAGTAGACATTGTTGCATTGCCAATATGTAGTTCTCAAGAAATATTAATGCTACCTGGAACACGTCGATAGGTGGAGGACTAATACATGTGACCTACACATTTCACCCACCAATTTTCCACCAGATCTAATAATAATGTTTCCATCGAGATGAGTTTGTGGAAGTGGTTTATGCATGGAATATTGGAGAGGATGACCCTTTCCTAGGTATACAGCCACCCTAAATACAAACCTTCAATAAATTTTATGTTCCTTTTGAAATAATTTGAGTTAAATTCATACTAGGTTCAAATTGACCTTTGAAAAAACACAATGTCGGTTCCCTATTGTCGACCACTTCATCAACATTATCCTTTTCCAGGTATTTTTTGATCTAAAATATTGTTTTATGGTCTCTAAGATAACATCACGAGGATAAATACCCCTGTGTTTTTAAAGAGGCAACACTCCTCTATATTTTAATAATATACAAGAATGTAAAAAATGCTTGAGAGAGGACCGTGCTTATTCTTGAAACAAATATTCAGATGCAAAGAGTGCCTGAGAGAGGGCCAATAATCTTACAAAAAATAAATATTTACACTATAATAGAAGATTATAAACCAAGAGAGTAAATAGCCTCATAGAACAACATTTCCATCATAGTATTCAACAAATTAAGACACATTATTGAACACAAGGAAAGAACATAAGGACCACATATGAAAAAGAACTTTAATTGATCATTCCATTAAGATCCAAAAAAAATTTTTATAGACACATTTGAAATCTCATGCTTAAAATTTAAAGTCGGAGAAATCATTAATGTTGTGTCCCGAATAGTTCTCTCGAAACCTTAAAAAGTAATAGATGCCTTTGTAAAAATAATAATAATGTCCGAGAGTTCATAAAATGTAAATTGCATTTTCCCTTCAAAGAGGACTAGTATTGGGCCCTCGCGGACCATAAAAATAAAGAGAGACTTGGAAGACGAAAAGGAAATAGTCAGGGGGTAGCCTTTGGTTTTCACAATTCTACAAGGGGAAAGGCAAAGTGACTACTAATTGAGGAAGAAAAAGAGGTGAGACAAAAACAAAGTGACTACTTGACTTACTATGATGGAAGTTCTCAACCATTATCTACTTATTGATATGCCTTTAATAGGATGTTGCTATGTTGGAGTTGGAATAAATGTATTATTGACTTCTTGTTGACATGTTTCACTTATTTTAACCAAGGCTTTTCTTAACCATTTTTCAATATACTCCCTCATAGGAGAAAACATTATCTCATGTTTAGTATTGGTTTCAAATAAACCATTTTCCAAATATTTAAGATCAAGACTCAATTGATGAAGTGTTTCTTCAATATCTTCATTCTTGTTCATGTAGCGGACTAACCACCTTTCCACTTCTTCTTTAGAATACTCAATTGAGTTTTTGAATTTGATGGCCTAAGAAACTTTCAAGGAATCCAATTGTTCTTGAAATTGCTCTATTGGTAAGAGCATTGAGTCCATAATTAAATATGGTCCCTCCAGTTCCTTAGTCAAATCAACAAGTTTTAAGAACAAATCACCTCTTTTAGTATTAATTACATCACATTCATACATCATTTTCCTTAAACCTTTAATTATTCAAATTTATTTTTTCAATTAACAATTTTTTGGAATTCTTATTGTAGGCCGCATGGTGCAAAGTGACATATTCCTCCTCAAATATCTCCGGCTCTTCGGAATCCAATTATTCAACTATAACCCTTCTTTCGATCATCCTATGTTCTGCCCAACTGAGCTCTTCTATCATGTCATTCACTTCCATATCTTTGGGACTTGCTTCAATTTCAGGTACTTATTGTCCTTCTTTTTGGACTTCTATTTTTCTTTTAATAGGGGTATGGAAAGTGTGTGGTTTTTCAATTTTCTTTATAGTAGGATATTTATCTCCACCATCATCTCAATTTTCGGTGGAATACCTTCTCTGTTCTTGACTTCTATTTAAGGGTTTTGTTTTTGTTGAGATACTCTTATGTGACACCTTAGGTGAGCCTGGGTTTTTGCTTGTCGCTTCTCAACCTCATTTTTCATAGTATTCATTTGTGTTGGCCAATGACTCAATATCATCTAGGTTGATTTCAAGAGATGCTTCAGTAGGATTTTGGTTATCTCCCCCTCCTTCTTCTAATTGCACAGGCTTACTGAAATATGAGACATATCCAATTGAAAACATGTGTGCCGAAAAAAAAACCTTAGGTTCAAAACCCTAAATTGCTTGAACTTATTTTAAACTAAACTGGTCAAATTGAGTTGTATATTCATCTAAATGAGAAATGTTCTTCACAAATGTCTCTCCAACTTTCCATGGAAATGGGATAAATTGATTTTTTCTTTTCTCGTTGAATAAATGCGCCCAATATTTGTATTGTTTGGATACTTCAATGATGAAAATTCTTTCAGAAATGTAAAATGACAATAGAGAGGGTTTCCCTTGAAATCCATAAAGTCTAAGAAAATTGAACTCTTCCATGGATTCAAAAAGTCCCTTCTCTGACAGAAAGGATGCAACTTCCAACGATAGTCTGGATGTGGTGGGACTACGAATCATCTTCTTAAAAGAGGACAAAAAACCATTTTGCACTTCATAGAAATTGTATGGGGCATTATGCCTCCATAACACTGGATACCAAAATGAAACTGGATCCTACTTGAAGTTGGCATTCTTAGCTCTAGGAAAGTCCTCAAATATGTGGCAATAAACTATCACATAAACTAGATAGGAAATCATGTAAAATTATTGATCTTCCTAAGGCTTCCCAACTGAAATGAAATCTTGTTTGAAATAATTGGGGCCCAATCAATTACTACATTTTCATGAATTGAATGATAGAGAATATATACAATTGTTGAATTTTGAATCGGTTTAGATGAAAACGACAACCTCACAAGGGTATGAATCCCCCTACATTTGTATAGAGGTGGTACTCCTCTTTGGATGAAATATATATGTTGAATATCTTGGATTAGGGAAAATGCTAAACAATAAACCCTATATTTTTATTGCTTTGATTTATACATGGAATGGTTCTTGATAATCCGATTTGATATTTATGTGCAATGAATAACGCATTGACAAATAAAAGATTGAATGAAGGCTTCAATATCAGATATACACATACTCAACACCATTTATGCAACCCTCTAAATCACATACAAATAAAGGAAACATCCATATATTCTCATAAGAAAAAGGAAGAAATAATTTTGATCATGCAAAGAACTTTAAATGAGTTATGCGTTCATAACTGAAAGAATTTGATGGGAATACTTAAAAAATATCACACTCATAAATCCCAAGATATGAGAAATCATTAAAGTAAAACCCCTAAGTAGTTATTTATGGTGTTTTATTCATAAAAGTTATTCAATAATACACAAAATCTCTACAGACCAATTGAATAGTGACTCATAAACAAAGCTTGTTTAACAACGAATAAATTCCCATGAATACAATAGAAAATCTTGGCTTAGATATGAAAGTAAAAAATATGGCTGTAAATACTCCATGATCATATAAAAAAATTCTTGGAAGATTACAAGAAAAAAACTCAATAACTCAACCTTATGTTCAGTTCAGAAATATGAACAAAAATCCTTTGAGAAAATGATTTAGAAGAATAAGAAGAATGGAGATATGTGTTTGCTGATAAAAGGATTGGTTGTATGTTGATGGCTGAATCCTTCTATTCTGATCTTCTGCTTTGATAATGCAACCTTCTCTAAGCCCTTAATGAAGCCCTTTCTTGCTTTTTTAAAAACCAACTCTTCTAACTTTTTGAGTAGTTAGGGTTTTTTTATTTATTAGAATAATCAATTTAATTAATTCCTCAATAAAGTATCAATAATTAATTTGTATCATTTACATTCTCGTCTTGAAGTGGGCCCTTTTTTTATTTAATAAAAGTATTTAAATAAACTTTTATTTTGAAATTTTAATTGGTTGCCTTTTTAAAGAGAGGACTGCATTTTAATTTTCTGGACAAGATATTTAACTTTTCACACATGGAAACCAATTTATATGTAATATTAATCATCTTATATTTCCAACGACTCCTCCTGGGCAAGATTTCAATTTTTGGATCTCAAGACATGAGCTTGTGAAGTCGACGTGCCAAGCAGATTTATCAACAAAGCATAAAAATATTTATGATTGTTCTTTCAATTTATGAGAAAATTATGGCCGATTTCAACCCTTGAAACCTATTCCATCATCTTCCTCGTCGAATTATATTTCCAAAGAGGTAAAGTTTTTCCAAATCTGTCACTCGCATCTCAAGATATGGCCTCCGAAACATTAAGACTCATCAATCATTAATCAATTTTCATGGGGCAATTTGGGCCCTTGATTTAAATTCACCTTCTCCATTCAAATTTCAACTTTTTCTCAAAATGTATATCCCACATGCATGGTAGTTTTTGAGAGTTTGTGGTATATATCAAAAGTTTTCTAAAAAGTAAATTGCACTTTCCCTTCAAAGAGGACTAGTATTGGGCACCCGCGGACCATAAAAATAAAGAGATTCTTGGAAGATGAAAAGGAGATAGTCAAGGGTCAGCCTTTGTTTTTCACAATTCTGTAAGAGGGAAGGAAAAGTGACCACTAACTGAGGAAGAAAAAGAGGTGAGAGAAAAACAAAGTGACTACTTGACTTACTGTGATGGAAGTTCTGAACCATTATCTACTTATCGATATGTCTTTAATAGGATGTTGCTATGTTGGAGTTGGAATAACTGTATTATCGACTTCTTGCTGACATGTTTCACTTATTTTAACCAAGGATTTTCTTAACCATTGTTCAATATACTCCCTCATAGGAGAAAACATTATCTCATGTTTAGTCTTGGTTTCAAATAAATCATTTTCCAAATCTTTAAGATCAATACTCAATTGATGAAGTGTTTCTTCGTATCTTCATTCTTGTTCACGTAGCGGACTAACCACCTTTCCACTTCTTCTTCAGAATACTCAATTGAGTTGTTGAATTTGATGGCCTAAGAAACTTTCAAGGAATCCAATTGTTCTTGAAATCGCTCTCTTGGTAAGAGCATTGAGTCCATAATTAAATGTGGTCCCTCCAGTTCCTTAGTCAAATCAAGATTTTTTAAGAACAAATCACCTCTTTTAGTATTAATTATATCACATTCATACATCATTTTCCTTAAACCTTTAATTATTAAAATTTACTTTTTCAATTAACATTTTTTTGGAATTGTTGCCTTTTTAAAGAGAGGACTGTATTTTAATTTTCTAGACAAGACATTTAACTTTTCAGCCATGGAAACCAATTTATATGTAATATTAATCATCTTATATTTCCAACGAGTCCTCTTGGGAAAGATTTCAATTTCTGGATCTCAAGATACGAGCTTGTGAAGTCGATGTGCCAAGCAGATTTATCAACAAAGCATAAAAATATTTCTGATTGTTCTTTCTATTTATGAGAAAATTATGACCGATTTCATCCCTTTAAACCTATTCCGTCATCTTCCTCGTTGAATTATCTTTCCAACGAGGTAAATTTTTTCCAAATCTGTCACTCGGATCTCAAGATATGGGCTCCGGAACATCAAGACTCAACAATCATTGATCAATTTTCATGGGGCAATTTGGGCCCTTGATTTAAATTCGTCATTCTCCATTCAAATTTCGACTTGTTCTCAAAATGTGTATCCCACATGCATGGTAGTTTTTGAGAGTGTGTGGTATATATCAAAATTTTTATCATGCTTTATATGTGAAACATAAGAGATTATGAAGACTAGGGCATTCGACCCTTAGGAAATTAATGAAGTAATTAAATATTTTGTCTTCCCAGCCATCATCCAATGGACACCTAGTCAATGATGAGTCAACATGATTTAAAGATGATTCAACAATCCACATCAACACCACATTTTGCTATGTGACATTTTACCATGAGTTTCCACATGTCACCACCCGATTGGTTTCCACATGTCATCAAATGAGTGGTTTCCATGTGTCATCAATAATTGGTTGCCACATTGAGTGATTTCATTGGTTAGATAAAAATTAGGATAAATGTTAAGGGGAAATGGAATGAAATAGGATAAGAATGGTAATAAAGGAGATAGGGGTGGATGAATGGAAAAGGATGGGGGTTGCAGAGGAAGGAGATCACAGAGAGAAGGGGGGCTGCAAACTGCGGTGAGGAGGAGAGATAAGGAGGAAGGTAAATGTATAAAATGGCTAAGCGAGGGAAGCAGACAGAAGGAGAAGGAGGAATGGAGGGATAAGGAGGTGAGGAGGAGTGGGGATTCGTCCATATGTCCAATGAATATATAAAATAATATAAGTATGAATTAGGGGAAATAAAGGAAGAGGAGAGTGGAGAGATAAGGAGGTGAAGAGGAGTGAGGGTATAAGAAACATAAAAAATTCAAAGCCTTGAATAAAAGAGAGGGTAGTATAGAGTGATGTAGGAAAAAAGAAAAATATTCTAAAGTGTTGAATGGAAGAGGGGAGGTGAATGAGGAGAGTGTTATTGCACAAGTTGTAGGTTGGAAAATGCCCTACCCAAACCACACTATGGTGACAACTAATAGAACACCTACCCATTATCACCTTAGATAGGTATTCCCATCACTTTAGTGATGATGAAAATCACCACAAGGGGGGAATCCTGAAGACCCTAGGGGGAAATGAGATGGAAAGTGATACTTATGAATGGATTCCCATATAGTTCAAGTTTCTAAGTGGAAGATGGATTTGATGACACATCTCAGGTGTGGTTTAAGGTTGCCAAGTCCTTGGGTACCTGCTGAAAGTGTTTGTACCTTCCTGAGAAACAAGAAAATCCAAGTATGCACGTAATATATCAAGTGGACATGAAATTTAAACTTGTTTTTCCTAGTTGTAGTAGTAAACAAAGATATATATCATTAATGAAATCAAGTAACTATTTCATATTGAACCACTTAAAGCATTAAATATTAGTTGAGTTATGAAACATAAAACATGTAGATAAGTTATCAACACTTTAGCACAACTTTAGTGGTATTAGATGGCTGCAATGATAAGTTTTCAGAGTATATTTATGACAGAAAAGTGTCTGTAGTAGTTATTTTCTATAGAATCAACTTTTAACCATGAAAATAAGCAAGTAATTCAACCAAAAGTTCACGAATTAGTAGCACAATGAAAATGATGGATTACTAGAAAAATTCCACGGTCAAATTGCAAGTTAAAGTTAAGAAAATAAGATGTTTTGTTGCATCCCTAATGGTTGTATATTTTAAGTTGTTATAGCTCCAATAAAACTAAGAGAACTAGGACTCCCTAGAGGGGTTAGCAACCTCAAGGCATCCACACAATATTCCAACTTGAACAAGATTGATATCTCACCAAAACACGTTTACTAATGCAAACAATTTATTTCTCCAATGGAAAATTTCAGATTAGTACCTTTAAAATATGGGTGAATGGAGTCTTAGAAGTATGATTTAGATCAAAAAAATCCCTATGGGTGTAAATCCTCTTACTCTTTAGGGCATGCCAATCAAACTAGGGAAAATCTAGGAGGATGTACACACTCGTACTTCTCCTAGCAACCCTTGCAAAAATGATTTAGAAACTTAGAAAATAAGATGAAGCTTAATGGAGGGTGTATACAACATACTCCTCCTAGGCTTTCAACCAACAATGACCAAGAACAATAAATAAAGAACTAACAATTACATATTTTCCTTACCAATTCCAAGAAAGATGCAAGATCAAACCCTAGTTCACCAAGCAATTACCATCCAAGAGAAAGTAAAGAAGCCTCCAAGAGGTGCACACCACTTAGCCTCACCCATTCACCAAGAGATAACACCAACACTCATTTTCAAGAGAGAGATATACCAAAATTCTCAATTCTAGCGAAACTTTTAGCCATTAGTTTTCTCACAATGGGAGAGCTATGATGAAAAATGAAATAGGGATGATCTCTATTTATACAAATCCTCTAAACATAGTTTGTCCACAAAAATTAGGGTAAAAAACCCTTATATTAGGGTAAACATAGTTTGTCCACAAAAATACAAGAGGTAAATAACCCTTATCTTCCCCCTTTACAAAAATAATATTATTTAATTCACACTTTGCACATAAGAGAAACCCTAAAAAGAAGACGTCACCCCTCTTTTGGGCAACGTTTTGCACTTATAGTCAAGGCGTTGAGTTGGAGAAGGGAGATATGGGCCTCCAAAGGACAATATTATTCAACCAAATTATCTCTTCCATGATCCATGGGCCTCTTCCTTCAAAACATGCCAAGTGTCCATCACCACCACTAAATCCTAGCCCTAGGTGACGTAAAGCCCTCAAAAGGTGATGTTTTGGCCCTTTTAAGCAAGTCGTTTGGCATGTAGGGGTTGGGAAATATACTCCAAGGTATCATATAGGCCTCCAAAGGCATGTCATCATCATCCAGAGTGTGGACCTTTGGAATCCAACCTGTGGGATTCAATCCACATGGAATCCCAAGCTGGGCTTGTTCTTCCAAAATCTTCCACCAACTAGGTCCTGCAAAGACAAATGGATATGCCCTCCAAGGATCTCAAGTCAAATGCATCATGATAACTAAATCAAATCAATAAAAGATTCATCTAAGCATGTACATCCAAACCACCTCATCAAAATAAACCAAAGCTCAAAGACCCTATGCAATTTTCCAAGCTTAGGTATGGGAGGGTTGACAAAACAACCTATTGGGTGAATCGTACCTCAAGTTTAGGGGTGTTTCCCGAGGGGACCTCTTTCTAAATCATGTGGATGAGGTGTCATGGACTGGGGAAGAATTTTGGGCATGGTGTTCATGAAATACAAGGGGTTGTAGTGTCTCATCTATGGGTGCCTTTATAGAGGGTGTGTTGCACCTTCGTTTTCAATGAAACCTTTTTCCAAGCCCATTCATTTCCTTTTATTCTTTTAATATGTTTCCAAGTTGAAACCAAGGTGGAGATTCTACCTAAGCATGAAAACATGTTCCCACCTTGACTCTACTCTAGTCACATTATGCTTCCCCAAGTTGAAAGCATGTGTGGGGCTTCTACCTAAGMATTAAAAATAGTTCCCACACATGCTCCATATTGGTTGGCATTTTGTATTAGTCATTTTTTACGAGTCTGATCAGTTTGTTATGAGATAAATTTCATTTTCCTTGATATCCCTAAGCAAGCATCTAGAAGKTTAATGATTGCATTTTATCTTTTTCCAGCTACAAGCCTCCGGGCCTTCAACCCCTTCTTACCATGAAATGAGGGATAACCCCTTCTTGGGTCAGTATACCTGAAAATACCAAAATGTAAGGAGATGAGGGGATGAAGTGTGGAAAGTGACAAGTATGGTCAAGAATGGCACGATGAGTTTTCAAGAGGACCTCCTAGTAGAAAACCTATGCCTAAGGGTGACTCACTTGTTATTGTGCAATGTAAACCACCAAAGTAAAATAGGGCAAATAGCATAATGTCCAAGAAAACATTACATAATCAAAAGAAGTGATAGATGCAACAAACTCAAATGCCTCAAATATTGAAATGAAACACACCGTAATACCTGGCTTGTACCTCATGGATAAACACCCAATGTGTTCCGGAAGCCATCTAATGTGGATACCGTCATGATGAACCTGGAGTTGTGGTGGCGAGGTGGGTCTTTGTTTGTGGAAGTGGACACTGCTGCTCAAGATATCTCTCAGTACTCCATGTACGCAACTTGAGGGCCTAGAGACATTATCTCCTTAGTTATCCCTAGGAGTTAGGGATAACATAGAGAAAATATTTGAAACATTTCTAAGTATAGAAGAAAGGAGAGGAGAGGAGGGAGAGTATGAAGATATTTGAAGAAAATTCTAATTGTGGAAGATAATGAGATATGGGAGATAAGAGAAATATGGAGAATTTTCAGGGAAACAACGTTCTTCCAAGAATTGAACGAGATTCCAAGAAATTGGACATGGATCCAAGAATCATCTTTATTGCACGTGGAAGAGGTGCTCTTTTGCCGGTTAGACGAAAACCTGTATATATTGAACATACAAACTTGAATTTTGAATACAAAAAATGTGTGACGAAGCTGAGACTAAGGGATACACAATGAACGTATAATCATTCAAATTTTTTCTTCTTTTGATATCAATTTTTTTATTATTCCATGAGCGGGAAAATATAGGTAACCTAGTTTTTGATCAACAACAATGTATGTGGGAACTGAAGCTCTGGACTCCTGTCCAATTATTTTGGAAAATATCCAGGTGAATTATTTATACGAGTATTTTAAAGATCATTCCTCAATCTGTGCAACATTGGTGTCACTAGATGGAATTGTAAGGAAACTTTCAAGAAAATTCATTCCTCCATTGTGATCTTTAAGAAAATCATCAACTTCGACATTTTTGAATATCAAAGTAGGGTCATGAAGTCTCAAAATTATTCTAAACAATGAAGGGGCCAAAGAGATAAATGGTTTTCCTTGTATATGGATAATTATTTTCTCAGTATTGAATTTTTTAGTGCACCAAAGGACTAGCTCTTTGAAATCAACTACTTCCAGCACACATCCAACCAACACTCGAGGTCCAGACCTGGTTTAAATTATTTTATTTTCTTCAGATGGGAGAGCTGAGTACCACTTGTAGGACCGCAATCGTTGAAATTGGTGACCTTCACGTCCCAAGGTGTTGATAATGTCACCACAATATAATTCTTTCCTTTTACTTGACATGTCTTATAAAGACCTTTTTTTATAAATAGGTGGCACTTTTTTCAATACAAGCTTTCTACAACAGGGATTTTACTTTCTTATTTAATTTTACCACATATTTCCTTGATTATCAAATGTTGTAGCTCTTAATTCGAAGCTACCAATTGCACAATGTGATTTTAGATTTATGGAAAAG
>JASDQU010436685.1:114098-145394 GCA_032191745.1 Picea mariana
CAATGCGATGATGGGATTCCTGTTGTGAGGGAGTACTTTTGGAGTATTATAAATCAGAGGCATCCTAAGCAAGGTAGGGGTAATATTTGAATTTAGGCAAGGGATTCTCGAAAACAAACTTAGAAAATCCTAAGGGAGGACGAGGGGGAAACCCTCTAAAAATCAGCTAAGTCCCGAGCCAGACTATTAATCTAGAGAAAAACCCTTACTCGCCTCAAAAAAGTATAACCATTGAACTTGCACGATGGTTAGATTTGGGCCCTTCATTGGTTCAAAAGTGAGAACGGATCTCGATCGTTAATTTGGCGGAGTGGAGAGATCTTAACACTCTGTTGGAGGAGGTTATAATTTCCTATAGAGTTTGTACTCTGAAATTAACAAGGGTCGTTGGTACATAAGAGAGTGTTCAGGGGAGGTTATGGACCATTAGACCTATTGTGGTGAACACGGTTAGAGTCCCTAGGTTGGAATAACCTTGAATGTCGAAGTGGAGGAAATACTAAAGGGAGGTTATGAGGGACAATTTGGGCCATCCATCGGGAAAATCCCATGATAATCCTTTGTCGTAGATCACTGTGGGTCTCATTTTAAAATGAATCTAAGAGACGAGGTGATTTCAACATGATGTGTCCTAGTGAAAAGGACTAAAAACGTGCCTAGAAGTAGCACGTGTTGGCTTATGATTTGAAAGAAAGACCAAGGAAAGTCTTTGTCGGATTGCACCATGGGATAGGTGTCCTCAAATATGAATCAACGGATCCGTGGGATAGAAAAATCTTGACCATCTGTTGGAGCAGGTTGGTTGTAGCAATTCACGGGTGCCAGGAAGGATTTGACTTCGATGGGAGTAACTGAGATTTCATCTGAGTCATTCATCAGAGGGAGGCCGCAATAGATACTAGTCGTTGATTTATCGCGGGAGTTAATGTTCCCTCGGYGAGTTTGACAGTGAGAGGTAAATTCATGCCCACAAGAAGGTCCACATGTTAATCAATGGTTGTTCCACATGTCATGACCTCAGGATGACCGAGGAGATGGTGGAAACCCTATGTGGGTGCCATGTGTCACGCCAACAYGACAACCCACGTGGCTTGGGATTGAAAAGTGTCATCCTAGGAGTGGTTCAAATTCGAGGGTCGCATGAAAAARGGGATGGTAAACCATAGGATTTAATCCTCATATCCTGGATGCTAGATCTCTGAGAAGGAGATCCTGGCCATCCATCACAAGGAGCCCTTCAGAGTGAATCATGGAGATACACCTCGATGGAGGGGATCCAAGAAATTAATCTGATCATCAAATATCTAGGGGTCAGAGGAGCTCTGAGGGGATATCCTGACCATCTATCGCAAAGTGTCTCTTAGAATGAATCTCAGAGATATACCCTGATGGGGGAAGCTCCAAGATGCAACCTAGACCATCGATTTGCCATGGCATGAGGAATCCTATAGACAATTTGGACAGTCAATTTCTAACTGAAGGTTTAAGCAGGTGACGTGGATAGTGCCACATGTCATGATGCAGGTGGTACCATGTGTTGAGAATAGAATATGCCATGTGCCATGGATACTTAACACATATGGGTGATCTTCTACAACAAATATGAGTTCCACGTGTCTAGTGGTGGTAGTGCCACGCGTTTGGTGGTGGTAGTGTTGCGTGTCTTATAGGGATGATGACATGTGTCGAGAGTAGGAGGCATAACCGAAGATATCCAATGAAATATTAACTATATATCACCAAGTCCTTAGAGTCGTCTGATCTGTCAGAGGGGGTTAGGGTCAAACTCAACTATCGGGGCATGCATAATAAAATATCATGGAAATACTTCGACGACGATGGAGAGAAACATAAAATATCCAATAAACGATTGGTCAAGGAAGAATATGGTAGGTGCCATTTTTTCACTCCATAAAGCATGGCACATACATTTGAGTTCCATGTCAGCACCATGTAGGTGAAGGCATGTGTCAATATTCCACGTGAATGGCACGTAGAAGTGAAGTGGCCATGAATTTGAGAGGCCATAAATTTTGATCCAGGGATCCATTTTGAGCAATATTATAGTCATTGGAAAGATATTGACGAGAAGAAGACAATGGTTCCATTGAAAGGAAGTTTTGATTTGGTTAAGGGGAACTATATTTTAATACCCCATCCCCTTAAAATATTCTAAGGGGGTTGCGTGTGTTACAAAGTGGCACCAGAGTGGGGAACTACACTTGGCATGCTACCTCACCCTAGTCGTAAGGCCTATTAATGCCAAGCCATATGACCAGGAGATTATGCCTTTGAGCGATTTACCTCTCTTCACAATGTGTTATTGTCTCGTAATAGAGCGGGGGTTGGAAATAAAACTACCCTCAATGGTGTCATTGTGGCTTTATTGACCATCATGTGTCCCTTGGTGGATTTTATGAAACCACCAGTGCAAAGTAAACCTTTTACTAACTTACGTGTGATTTATGTGTGTGCTTTTGATCAGAACTATCGAACCTTAAGTTTAAACCACGATTAACTTCCCACAACATATAACGATGAGGATAGTTGATCCGACTGTGATCAACGATCATTTTTTTTTCAACTTAATCACCAAGTATTTGACCACAGAGACCACAATCCAACGATGGATCTTGATCAAATTTTCTATCTGATGGTCCTTGAGTCATGGTTTTACCTGGTATGTGGAATTTGAATAATTTCACTGTGCAAACAATTAACACCTGAAATATCAATACTGATAATTTCCCTACATTATTATCCATGAGGATTTATTTTAAACTTTATTACTAAAAGGAGGGATGAGACCTTATGTTGTTGTGCATGATTAAACAAAAACTGTATGTTGCTGAGTGCTTAATAATGAAGAAAAATTTCCTTTTTTTATATATAAAATTACTTGTGTTAATTATAAGTTAGTGGATAATCAATTGGCATAAATTGTTGATCATCAACACTTAACCAGTGAGTGACTTTCTAGACAATCTATAAGTGAAAGGATGTTGACACACCATGAATGGAGAGATATATCCCACAACAAAGAAGAACAATTTGATGAAAGGAGAGTGGTGGAAACCCCTCCAAATATGGCTGATTCTGTGAGAATTATTAGGGAGGAATTGCAAAGCTTTAAGGATGATAATGATAGGATGATGAAGGAGCAGGAAAAACAGATTGAAATAAATGCAGTCTTACTGCAAATTTTGTTAGACATACATAGAAAATTGCAACATGATCCAACAACCATTAATATGGACAAACATCATTTTGAGAAAACCCATATTCTGCTTGAGATACAAAAGCATGGCCCTGAAAGCAACAATGCAAGAAGAAACACTCCCAAGAAGGTCCGACATGGAGCCAAGAGGCATGCCAAAACTAAAGACTCATCTGGAGATTCCTCTAGTGAAGGGGTAGAAAGCTTCAAGGAGATATCCAACAGTGAAACTAGTTCACATTCTTAGAGGAATAGAAAGAAGAGGAAGCACTCTAAGGGTGGTGACCCTGAAGAATTTAAGAAATCTAAGCCACCCACTTTTGATGGAGAAATCAGAAGGGGGGATGAAGTAGAAGCTTGGATACTTGGCTTGAAGAAGTATTTCAGAGTTCATAACTACTCTGAAAACCTAAAATCCCAAACAGTTATATTTAACTTGAATGGAAAGGTGTCTATCTAGTGGGAGGACCTTATAAATGTAAAGGGAATCCATGAGAAGGAGTTGTCTTGGGGTAAATTTAAGAAATATTTCAAGAAGAAGTACTTGTCTTAAAGGTAATATGACGAAAAGACTAATAAGTTCTATGAACTCAAACTAGGATAACTCACCATAGATGAATATATTAACAATTTTATGGAGATGATGAGGTATGTTCCCTACATAAAGGATGAAAAGGTGAAAATGTAGTTATTCCTAAGTGGGTTGCCTCAATCCTTCTGAAACAAAATTGAGTTTGATGAACACAAGACCCTAGAAGATGTCATTCGGAAGGCTAGGTATTGTTATGAACAACTCAACCAAAAGGAAGAACACCCCAAGGACTGGAAGAAGAAAGCTAAAAAAAATTCAAGAGGATGGGGGTTAAACCCTCAAGGTTTAAGAACTATGGGAAGAGTTCTAGGGTGAGATTTCCCACTAAAAGTGTGAATCAACAAAAATTTCCATCTCATAGTGGAAAAAAAACATTTGGATCAACCCCAGGAAGGAATGAGAGTAAAAAAAAAGAGCCATTGAAATTATGCGGTTGTGGAGAAGAGCATCTGCTGAGGGACTTCCCTCATAGGAAGCCAAACATTAAGGGATTCTACAACATCCAAGAGGCTACCACAGTTAATGATGTGGCTAGCAGTATACCAAAAATTCATGCAACTTTGGAAAATAGGCAAGCATACCACCAAGCCTCAGTGGTGGAAATGGAAGGTATGGTCACCAACCATATTGTTTCTATTATGATAGACCCTAATTCTAA
The DNA here is from genome assembly GCA_032191745.1 of Picea mariana. NCBI lineage: Eukaryota > Viridiplantae > Streptophyta > Pinopsida > Pinales > Pinaceae > Picea > Picea mariana. The sequence continues at coordinate 118,566 of JASDQU010436685.1, forward strand.
TTTGAGTTATGTTTCTCCTCAAACTGTTGATAAATGTAATTTACAAGAAGTAAAACATGCTAAAATCCTAGCCGGTACAACTAGCCACAAGGACAAAAAGGAAAGTAACAAAGGTAATACCAACATGCCAATTAGCTATGAATAGGATGCCTACCCAAGCAGCCTTAAACATACTTCCTTTAGGATCTTATGACATGATGATTTGCATTGATTGGTTGGATTCCCATAAAGCCAAGATGGACTACTATAATGAAACCTTATAGTGAAAAGATGATAAAGGGGAGAGAAAGACCTTGCATGGAATTCAAAATCATGTCTCAGTCAGACAAATATCAACCCTTCAAGTGAAGAAGTATTGCAGAAAAGGATGCCCCCTATATGAAATACAATTATTGAACTCTGATGAGAACCATAAACCAAGCCTAAAAGACCAACCTTTATTGAGAGAATATAAAGATGTGTTTCCTGAAGAGGTATCGGGTTTACCTCCAAGAAGAGACATTGATTTTTCAATAGAACTTGTACCTGGTGGAGTACCAATGTCTAGAGCACCTTATAGGATGAATACCCATGAGCTAGATGAGTTGAAATTATAGCTGAAGGAAATATTAGAAAAGGGTTAAATTTGGCCTAGCGTGTCTCCTTGGGGAGCACCAACCTTGTTTGTGAAGAAGAAGGATGGCACACTCTTGTGCATAGACTATAGACAACTCAAAATGACAATTAATAATAAGTATCCCTTGCCGAGAATTGATGACTTATTTGACCAGATAAGGGGTGATACCATCTTCTCCAAGATTGATTTGAGATCTGGATACCATCAAGTCTGAATTAAGGATGAGGACATCCACAAAACCACCTTTAGGAAAAGGTATGGGCACTATGAATTTGTGGTGGAGCCATTTGGTATTACCAATGTACCAACCACTTGCATGTGCTTGATGAATAATTTACAAATCAAGTTCTTGGAAATATTTTTATTAGTTTTCATTGATGATATCCTAATTTATTCAAAGAGTAGGGAAGAGCATGACGAACATCTCAGGTTAGTACTTCAAGTACTAAGATAGCACAAGCTCTATGAAAATATTAGTAAGTGTGACTTCTTCCAAAAGAAAGTACACTACTTAGGCCATGTTATCTATGAGAAAGGAGTGACATTTGACACTGATAAGATCAAATCCATTATGGATAGGCATACACCAAAATATGTGATTGATATTAGATCATTTATGGGTCTAGCAGGATGCTATAGGAGATTCATAAAAGGGTTTTCCAAGATTGGTCACCTAATAACCTCTCTACAGAGAAAGGGAATTAAATTTATTTGGAAAACATAATGTGAGGAAAGTTTCCAACAACCAAAACACCTCTTGACCAATTCCCCAGTACTGAAAATTGCAGACCCAAAAAAGGATTTCCTTATGTGCACTAATGCATGCAAAGAAGGACTTGGACGGGTCCTCATGCAAGAGGGGAATGTAAACTATTATGAATACAGGAAATTGAATAAACATGAAATAAATTATGTGACCCATGACTTGGAGTTAGCTACCATAGTGCATGCTTTAAAATGTGGAGGCATGACCTCCTAAGAATAATTGTTTTTCTCATGATAGATCATAATGGGATGAGGTATTTATTTGACTAGCCCAAACTAAATGCTAGGTAGAATAGGTGGATGGATCTCATCAGTGAGTTTTATTTTGAGATCAAACACATTAAAGGGGAAAAAAAAAAGTGGTTGATGCCCTCAGTAGGAGTATGACAACAATTCACTTAGCAGTTGTAAGTACCTATGAAATCGACCTAAAAGAAAGGGTTAAGAGTGCACATGAAGTAGATGATTTTTTCAAAGCGATAACAACACATTCAGAACAAGAATCCATAGGGATGAAGTATGATGGTTATTAGCTGAAGAGTGATGGCTTGCTAACTTACAAAGGGAGGTTATATATCCCAAATTGTGATGACTTGAAGAGGTTCATCATGAATGAAATACACAAAAGACCATATGTTGGTCATCCTAGTTATCAGAAAATGATCACAACCATTAGGAAATTGTTTTATTGGCAAAGACTGAAAAAGGACATAGTTGATTATTTAGCTAAATGTTTATAATTCCAATAGGTTAAGGTAGAACACCAACATCCAATAAGGCTGTTGTAGACCCTTCCTATTCTATAGTGGAAATGGGAAACCATATCCATGGATTTTATTAGATGACAACCTAGAACAACGAAACAAAATGATGCAATTATGGTAGTTGTGGAAAAATTAAGAAAGGATGCCCACTTTTTTTTGGTAAAGTCCACTTGCAAGGCAATAGATATTTCCAACATATTCTTGAAAGAAATATTTAGGCTGAATGGGATACCTAGGGAAATTATATTTGATAGAGATGCAAAATTTACCTCAAAATTTTGGAAATCTTTGTTTACTGGTTGTGGAACAAAATTGTTGTTTAGTACAACCTATCACCCTCAAACTGATGGTCAAATAGAGAGGGTAAGACAAATATTGGAGGATATTTTAAGGGTGCATGTGTTGCATCAACCCAATAAATGGGAATAATACCTACCCATGGTAGAAGTTTCCTACAAAAATGGTTACCAGTAATACTAGAAAATGAGTCCTTTTGAGGCTCTCCACGACAGAAAATGAAATATCCCAATCAACTCGGATAATCCAGTAGACATAATTACACTTGGGTTGGATATGTTAATGGGTCTGGAACAACAAGTAACTCAAATAAATAAAAATATAAAAGTGGCCCAAAACAGGCAAAAGAGCTATGCAAATAATAAAAGAAGTCATAAAGAATTTATAGTAGGAGATTATGTGTATCTACGAACTAAACCCAAAAGAATCTCCTTAAGAATGGGAGCATGTGCCAAGTTGGCACCCAAATTTTGTGGAACTTTTGAAATTATGGATAGAGTGGGATCCGTAGCTTATAGATTATCCTTGCCTCCCACAGTGAAGACACATGATGTATTCCATGTTTCCCTGTTAAAGAAATATATACATGATTCTACCCACATAATTGACTGGTCTGTTATCCATGTGGGGCTAGAGGGAGAGTTCCTCCCAAAACCACAGTGTATCATAGACAAGAAAGAGATCCCTCAGAGGAACATAACCATTGCACATGTCAAGGTGCAGTGGAAACACTTTGGTCCCAATGAAGCAACATGGAAAATGGAGGATTCTATGAAACACGCATACCCTTTTTTGTTCACGGCTGTATATAGAGTTTTTGCGATATATATAAAATCGAGGGTGGTTTTCCTTTAAGGGGGAGGCGGGGGGATTGTTACACCCCTGTTTCCTCCATTATGTAAAATATAGGTATTATTATGACCAAACTATAAAAAAATCTATTATCTGATCAAGGAAGGACAATGGACCTTGATTTATTTTGTATTGTACATATTTGATTTTAATGAAACATATAAATTTTAAGCTACTACTGAAGGGATGGCCTTCACAGATTGTGATGTCATGAGAGGAATAGTGAAAGAGGGAGGAAATTACTAATTGAGGTGACTCTGCCAGACAACACCCTATCTAATTAAAATAGTGCAGACTTGAACTGTCCTTAGCCCTGAAAATTGATTTTCCATCAAACTGGTAGTTGGAATAGTTCCCTTGGAAATTAAGGAAGGATGGGAAAAGTACCATCAATAAACTTCTGGAATGACCCATGAAGTCCTGGAGGAGAATATAGGAAAATGAGGATGCAGGGACAGACAGACGAGAGGGATGGGCATAGACTAGGGAGTGTTGGAGTTAGACATGGAGAGAAGTCTCTGGTTCAAGTAACAAGGAAGGGAAGAATTTGCGGACACTCCCTGAAAAATCTTGCAAAAATCCTCTCGTGACATCGTACCTTGGATTCAGGGTGACTGGTTGTAGCAGAGCATAGAGCAACCTTACCTACAATTGGGTGGAGAGCGGCTCACCCTTTAGTAGTAACCAACATATCTTAGAATTGTAGATAAGTAACTTGTATTGCTTTATGTATTAACTTGAATGTATATTTGGATCGAATAACCTGTATGATGATCTTGGGGCTTGAATGTGTATTTATGGAGATGTTTTGTGCTTTCATATAATGTATATCAACCCAATAGGTCCTTTTTTTATTTTAGATAGTCTTTGTTTGAAATTAAATAGAAGCAAGAAATATATTTGTGATGGACCTGTGTGAATGGTAAATAGTGTATGAACATGTATTGTTATTCATACAGGTAAATAACCCAACATATCATATATAACGCAGGTGGAAAAATACTCTGCTTACCATACATATTACTATATCTACTTTCACACACGCACACATATTCTTGTGTGTATGCTTGTGCACCACGGTGATGGGATTCTTGCAACGAGGGAGTACCTCTGGAGTATTATAAATTAGAGGCATCTTGGGTGAGGAATGGGTATGCTTTGAATCTAGGTGAGGGATGCTTGAAAAAAAACTAAGAAAATCCTAAGGGAGGACAAGGGGGAAACCCTTGAAAAATTGGCTAAGTCCCGAGATGGACTATTAAGCCAGAGAAAAACCCTTACTCACCTCAAAAAATCATAACCATTGAACTAGAATGATGGTTATATTTGGGTCCTTCATTGGTTGAAAATGAGATCGGATCTTGACCGTTACTCTTGTGGAGTGCAGAGATCCTAACCCTCCGTTGGAACATGTTATAATTTCTTGTAGAGGGTGTAATATGAAATTAACAAGGGTGGTTGATCCATCAGAGAGTGTCTAAGGGAGGTTATGGACCGTTGGATCCATTGTGGTGAACATGGTCAGAGTCCCTGGGTCAGAATAACCTTGAATGTTGAATTAGAGGCAATATGAAAGGAAGTTCCGAAGGATGATCCAGGCCATCCATTAGGAAAATCCCACGATAAAAATTCATTTTAGATCACCATGGGTCTTGTTTTAAAATGAGGTGACATCAACGTGATGTGGCCTACTGACAAGGATCGTCAACGTACACAGAAGTAACACATGTCAACTTATGATTTGAAATAAATACCAAGGGGAGTCTCTGTCAGATCACACCGTTGGATAGGTGTACTCAACTTTGAATCAACAAATCTACGAGATAGAGAAATCTTGACTGTTTGTTGGAGTAGGTTGGTCATAGCAATTCACAGGTGATAGAAATGATTTGACTCTGATGGGAGTAACCAAGATTTAATTTGAACCGTTCATTTGAGGGAGGCCATGATGGATACTAGTCGTTGATGTATCACGAGCCTTAACATTCCCTTGGCGAGTTTGATAGTGGGAGGTAATGTCATGCCCATGGGAAGGTCCACATGTTAATCGATGGTCATGCCATGTGTCGTGACCTTGGGATAAGCAAGGATATGGTGGAGACCCTATGTGGATGCCACATGTCATGCTAACATGATAGCCCACGTGGATTGGGATTGACAAGTGCCATCCTAGGAGTGGTCCAAATTTGAGGGTCATATGAGAAGGGGGCTCGGAAACCATAGGATTTAGTCCCTAAATCTTTTCTATTAGATCTTCGGGAAGGAGATCTTGGCTTTCCATCACAAGGATCCCTTCAAAGTGAATCGTGGAGATACACCCCAATGGAGGGGCTCTGAGAAGGTAATTTGACTATCAAATTGTAGGGGTCCGAGGAGCTCCAAGGGGAGATCTTGACCGTCCATCACAAAGTGTCTCTTAGAATGAATCTTAAAGATATACCCCGATGGGGGAAGCTTCGATATGCAACCTACACCGTTGATATACCAATTCTCGAGGAATCCTAGAGATGATCTGGATCGTCAATTTCTAATTGACGGTTTAAGCAGGTGATGTGGATAGTTCCACATGTCATGACACAGGTGGTGCCACATGCCGAGCATAGAATATGCCATGTGGCATAACTATTTAATACATATTGGTGATATTCTGTGACAAATATGAGTGCCACATGTCTAGTGGTGGTAGTGCCACACATCTGGTGGTGGTAGTGATGTGTGTCTTGCAGGGATGACGACATGTGTCTAGAGAAGGAGGAATAACCAAAGAACTCCGATGAAATCTTAACCATCTATTGCCAAGTCCTTATAGTTTTTCGATCTCTTGGAGGGGGTTACAGTCGGGCTTGATTATTGGGGCGTGTGGAATAAAACGTCGTGGAAATACCTCGGTGGCAACAAAGAGTGACAGAAAAGGTTTGATAAACGATTGGCCAAGGAAGAATATGATAGGTTCCATGTTCAATCCATGAAGCATGGTGCGTACATCCAAGTGCCATGTCAGCGCTGCGTAGGTGAAGGAATGTGCCAGGATGCCACATGGTAGTGAGGTGGTCGTGACTTTGGGAGGCCATAACTTCCGATCCAGGGATCCGTTTTGAGCAATATTATAGTCGTTGGAAATCTCTTAACAAGCAAAAAACAATGATTCAATCGAAAGGAAGTTTTGAGTTGGTGAAGGAGAATGAAATTTTAACACCCCATCTCCTTAAAATCTATTTAGGGGGTTGGGTGTGTTACATGATGTTTTCTTTTGCGAGATCATTTTATTGGCAAATTTTGATACATTGTTTCTTAGTGAAGTTTAGAACATGTATGAAGTTAAATTTATCTATTATGAAACAAACACATGTAAAATTCATAGATATAAATAAATATCCAATTTTCATTATGGGATGAGTATAATAGATGGGTGGAATTTTATGATTATTTTGGACCCTCATACAAATTGGAAAACTACCAGTTTTATCTCAATTACTACTTTCTTTTTAATGGAGATAGTATACTTTTTGTTTTTTATTTATCTAAGGAAAAACTTATATCATCATAAATTGGGTCGTCATAATGCAAAAATCAAAAGAAAATAGTCATATTATGCTTAGAAATGGTTCATTTTATTTATTCTAGTATGTAAGTTTTCACAGTTGTCCATAATAGTGCGTATTTTTTTTTGGATATTTAAATGTGTGTGAGATTTTTGAAACGTCCTAAAACATTTCGAGTGGACACTCTACCCATCATTAGAGACAAAAACAATGTTTAAAAATGATTTGAAAAAGTATGTTGAGGTGAGGATTAGATTGGGTGAAAAGTAATCCTTAGAGAAATACATTTGAAAGGAAATAAATTAATAAATAATTTAAAAGGAAAAAAAGGAGGTTATGAGAGATTAGTCGTTGAAGGAAATAATAAATTTTATATAAAAAATGAAATTCATGAAATTGAATTTCATAAATTAAAAATCAATATGAATGAATAATATTAAATGTTTTGATTATTTTGATAAAGATGAGAAATAACTCTTGGAGAGAGACGTTGAAAGACAATAAAGTTAATAAATTATATAAAGGAAAAAAAAAAAAAAGAGGAAGTAGTGGATGAGAAATAGAAGGTGAGAACCGTTAAAAGAGTATAAAATCAATAAATAAGGAGGGGGAAATTAAATGGTGAATGAAACAATAAATTAGTGGATTAAAAATATATTTTATAAAGGAAAGAGAAATTAATGAATGAAATATTTAATAAATGAAAAAGAAAAAGAAAGGAAAATTAATATTATTAAAGTTTTGTATGAATGATAAGGATTTAAAAGGATTCGGAAAGATAAGATATGAAGAAGAATTAAACATTATTAATATGAGAAGGATATATGATTATGGGAAAGTGAGAAAGTTAAGTATGGAAAGAGGTTAATGAATCAGGAGAAATAAATATGGATGAGTATAGGAGGGAGGATGATAAAGAAATGAATAATAGAGAGAGGTTATAGGGCAGGAAAATCACGTGAGCGAAGAATTAAGGAGAGAAATTGATACAAGAGGGGGAAGATGTTGATACTGAGAGGGGGCTGAATCAGTATCAAGTATAATTAAAAAAACCTTTTTCAATTTATACTTAAACCATTCAATTATATTCAATGAGCAATGAACAATAGTATAAGAGTTACACCAATACACCACAATACATCATGCACAATATATGAGAAATAATCAATAGTTTTTGTTCAAGGGAAGTAATGACTTCCAAAGGTAGCTACAACGTCCAAATGTAGAGGGAGGGATAAACCTCCAAGAGGAAGATATAATCCTCCAACATCAAGAGAGAGTTTAACTCTCCATCTTTTCCCCTCCCTTCTACCCAAGAATATATGAGAGATAATAAAACTTTACATTAAATCATCACCATCAACCAATCATCACATAGAACCTAATAATGCTTCCTGAGACTTCTTCAATTTCTGCAATTATTCAATTCTTGGAGTAATCTGATCCTATAGATAACATTACTCAATGTATTCTCTGAAACTCCTCCAATTTTCATCCTTGAATCCTCCCCAAAAAGAGGTTATAGAAAGAATGGTAGACTTTATTCAATTCTGGTCTATTCAGAATACCCAACTTGTACAGCATGCCCCGCGCTCAATATTTAACATCCGATTCTGAAACTCACACACAAGAAACTACATTCCGTACTCTTTCCAATGGAAGTTGTCCAACTTCATTTGGATTTTGTATGAAGAATTTATGACTATTTTACCCGGAACACTTGTTTATTGACTAGCTTCAGGACTGATCACAAACCCTATCTTCCACAGAGTGTATCTCCATAATTATAACGAATCAAGAGCTGGAATTTTTACCAGAGGTACCTTGATATGTCTTCTCAATACCATAGCGATTTCACCATCTGGATCGTTCTAGAAAAAATATTATAGAAAAAATGGTAAGATGACTTGAAAATAACATACCTTAGAACACATCACCAAAAGACTTCATCCTCCCTTGAAATCCAACCTTCTTTTCTTATTATTTCCTCTGAAATTCGACTTGTATCAAATGAATGTATAATGATGTTTATTTATACCATTTATGTCACTTCCTTTTAACATTAGGGCCGACCTTACACTTTCTTATTTTGTAATTCTTTTCTTTAATTATCTTCAGGGCCTACATGTACTTCCTTCTTCAATTCACTTTGTCATCTTCAAAAATTCATTTCTCCTCAACCATGAGGATCCACCCGACGTGCCACATACCACCGGAAACAACATGATGTATACTATCCATTTATGGGTGTTGTATATGCATGTGCATTGTCTTTCATGTCCAAATACCTTTATCAATCTTGCGGTCCAAAACCCATGACTAGGGTTGACATCAATGACAACAACCAATCTTCCAACAAAAGAGATAAGAGAGAGGAAAGGTTTATCGAAGTAAGCAATGAATAGTAGGTTGCTAATATTGGCTAAGGCTATAGTTGTCTTCCCGATTAAAATTGTTGGGATATTTTTCGATTTCAAGAGCTTTATGAATGATGTGGGAGGTGTAATAAAGTGTTGATGCAATGATTTTTTTTTGGTAAAAGAAAATAAGATGTTTAGTGGTGTGAGAGTGTTATACAATTGCTAACTTAGAGACACGATTGTGGAGAGTTTCAACTATATGTTCTTTAATATGGGTTTTGATTGAACAACCTCTTTGGCCAATGTAGGATTTTCTGTAGGAGCAGGGAATTTGATATACTCTTTGGCTTAGCATAGGGTCGGATTTGTCCTTGAAAATTCTAAAAATATTCTTAAGGGTTTTATGGGGTTTACAAAAGGTTTTGATGTTATTTTTAGCTAAGAGTTTGGAAATGCGATCAATAACGTCATGAACATTTCAAAAATCTCACACACAGTTAAATCTCCAGAAAAAACATGCATTATCATTTTATTCATGTTTTCACTTAAATTAGATATGAGGTGGCTACAATACCATTATTAATTATAGATTGTACGCAAAATAATAAACGATATACTTCTCATTTTATTTTTAATTAAAAAAAAAAAACCATAATTTTTATTAAAAAAAATAAAAATTACATTTTTAATATGTTTAATTGAAAAAAAAAAAATATATCCAAGTTAAACAAAGATCATAGTAAAAAATGATAACATGTTTTATATAGTCCCACTAAAACATTTTAGATATAAAAATAACACTTCAAAAAAAAAAAGTGTGCATATCCATATATCTTGATCTATTAAAACTATAAAGAAAAAACCCTATATTAGGGAGACCCAAACTATTTAACAAATTAAACGTTCAACTACCATCATAATAAAAGCATTACTATCAAATTCTAAAGGGAACTATAGTTGAAACACCCTTCATGACCTCCTTTGGTACAACCCTTTCATCCAATCTAGAATGATATCCTAGATTTGGGACAACCCTTTCATCCAATTGATTAGTAATAAAGAATCTCCAAATACCTGTAGATTTTTCACCTCCTTTTCCATAATACATTTTAAAAGTGACTTTGAGGCTAATACTTCTACCATGTTATTTGATTCAAATCTCACATAACCTTTAAATTTAAAGAAACGTGCTTCAGAAAAAAAAAAAGACCTCACCAACACTACTAATGTTTGGTGTCCTATTCAAGACACCATAAAAAAACCATGAAATATATTTGTCAACTATAAGGTTATCAATTTAACAAGCATAAAAAAACACATGAAATAGATTTGTCAACTATAAGGTTATCAATTTAACAAGCATAGTCATCTAATAAGGTGTATGTTTTTGTGCATCACATCATATAGTACTTCACTTTCTCTTTATTGTTAACTAGTGCATCAATGACATCACATGTGTAAGACAAACAAAAAAAAATCGTATTAGTAATAAATCTCTTAATTAACACATCTAGAGAACACACACCACCTACATGTGGAAAGGCTTTGATCTATAAAGAGAATAAAAGATAATATATTTAACGAAATTTTAAGAAAAAATAGAGTTTTTCTCTTTTAAATATTAAAGAGATAATATTAAATATTAAAAAGGGTTATATATTTGTTAGATGTTTTTTGGATTTTGGATTATTAAGAATATGAGCTCTTAGTTTAAGAGTAAAGAAATAGTTTCAACGCCTTACTATATCCTCTTCAAAGCAAGTATTTGGTCCATGTTAATTCTTGAAGCCATACATGATCTTAAGATACAATATTTAGTATTTAGTACTTGGGGTAAATCTTAAATTTAAGGTAAACTTTAAATTATAATAAAACTTAAATGGAAAAAATAACACTTCATTTTATAACTACTCAAACTAAATTTAATTAATATTTTATTTTTATAATATATATTATTAATTTTAAAATATAAAACATAACTTGAATGCATCCAATGATATTATGAAAGATGTGATCAATGTTTTAAAACTTGAATTTGGAATCGAAAACTGTCAAAGGTCAACTCAGATTTAGATTGACTCAGACTAATATGGTTTCAATGAATCAATTTACTAAAAAATACATTAAATATTTAAATTTTAAGGAAAACATTATATTTTAAAGATTCCAAACCATGATTCCAAAAAATTATTGAAATTTTGAAAGAAAACTTTATGAATAAATGAGGAAGAACATTTAAATAACAAACATAAATGACAAACAATATTCCAACATTGCTTATATTGAGATCCTCATCATTAATATCACCTTTTGCCTCTTGTTTAGCCTTTTCCTCTACTTCGATCATCTAGTTCAACACCACCCTATTTTGATGAAACTGCCTAATCCAAGCCTTATAATATGGTAGAAAAATCTTAACATGCCTAATCACTGATTTTGGTCTAAGTGAAGGGTACTCATATGTGATAGAATCTAATGAAAATGTTGCAATCCTACCAATAGTGAAATCCTTAAATTGTTAAGTCTACTAAATTTTGAATTGGATATGAAATTCTAATTTCTCCATATGAAGTCCGATGAAGTTGGAACCACTCTCAAACATATTGAAACAATTAATGACAATGTTAAAAATTTAATTAAAAGTTGTCATTTCAACTTTTACTTTAAGAATTTAGCATTACCATTAATTGCCAACATTTTTTGTCAAATTGTGTGAGGAAAAATGACAGTCATCAATGGCAAGATGTTGGTAGGGTTTAAGAGTTAGGTTTTTTGTTCTTTTATAAAAAAATTGAATTGTGCACATTGAGTAAGTACATTGAGTTAGCTACTCAATTAAGTAAGTACAAACTTGACCAAGTAGGGCTAGTTTGGTACCAAACCAACTGAGTCATACTTTGACTTGGCCAATTTGGTGCTAAACCATCCATTGACCAAGTCAATATAGATGATGGTCAACTCAACCAAGTTCACCAAGTTTGATTCAAGTCAGTCCATGTTTGAAAACATTTTATATGATGCCATACCTTGTGAAACCATGAAGCTATTTATAAGATGGTACTAGAGACATCTTAAATCCCTTTTGACTAAGTGTATTAGTGACATGTTAAATCCCTTTTGACTAAGTGTTTTAGTGACATGTTAAATCCCTTCTGACTAAGTACAAGCGAGGAGGAGAAAAGATGAGTCCATCTATTGCATCGACTATTGACTACCAAAATATCTAATTCCACTTGACCATCATTTTGATCTTCAACACAAAATCAATGTCAACCTTTAATACATAGTTAAAGTTTAATAAGTCCTTTCATTTTTTCTGCATCACATCATATAGAAATCCACTTTTTCTTTATTGTTAATTGGTGCATTCACAACAAAGACATCAAATGTGTAAGAAAAACAAAAAATCTTATTAGTAATAAATCTCTTGATCAACACATCTAGAGAATAATACACACAGAGACACATATAAACTTATAAAAAATGGAAAAATAAAAAAGCGAATTAATAAAAATGAAGTAAATTTTACATCTAGTTCTATTACCTTCTCTAACAAGATAGAAAACTCGATCACCATCAAGTGAGACGAAGGTTTTCTTTGAATCCATCTCTTACAAGTTTGCATGTGACAGTATTCCCTTTAGAGTCCATCATATATGTTTCCAAGGTTTAACATAAATGCCAATTATGTTTTCATAGACCTTGATGGAATCTACATTACCTATACAAACTAGACAAAAGCACAATTGTTTCCTTGTATCAAACAAAAATACATGTTGAAAATCCTTTGTCCTAATAGAGCATAAACTCATAGTACCACATATGATGACAATATCATACAAAATAAGATTAATGTGGATATCCACAATTTGTTCGACAAACATGGTATTCCCACACATGACGAACACCTTATGAAACTGCCCACACAACCAAATCAAAGATCATAAAACCAATGTTTTTATGTGGTTAAAACCCTCTAAAAGGGAAACAATCCACAACCCTAGCCAATATGGCCACTTGAGGCCATATATTAATACAAAATAAAAAAAAATTACAGGATATTTTATCACAATTGATCATTAGCAAATGACCCTTTATGTCTTTAAATAGAGATCATGGACCAATCGAGTGTTAATCCATAGATCAATCTAGCTGTTAACATTGAGGAGAATATGAGTCGTCAGATCACTCTATGTCTAAAACATACCGTGACTGCCAGATTACATAATTACAAATGCATTTTAAAGAAACACACTTTTTCCTAAAGACACATTAGACCAAGTTGATCTTAACTAACTCCTAAGTGTCTAAATATCCTAACATCCGCCATTACAGAAAATGTTGGATAGGATTGAAGGATTTACGAAGGTGACACAACAAGAGAAGGAAGGAGGCATTAGAGCATATTCCCCCTTTAATGACAATTTCCTGAACTTCCAACATAGATCAAAGTTTGGAAAACTTCACTTCGGTAAGATATTTTGTGAAAATGTCTGTGACTTGATCTTCTGTTGGGGAAAGAGCAATTCACGAACTTGATCATGAATGAGAATTTTGTTTAAGTGCATTTGTATATCAATGTGTTTGTTGCAATAATGTTGAACTAGATATTTGGCGAGATTCATAGAACTTTCATTGTCACACCAAAGTGTAGTCAAGTGTTGCTACTAGAATCCAAACTCTTAAAGGATTTGTCAAAGCCACAAGGATTCTTGAATTGCATTGATTGCTTCTTAATAATATGCTTGTGCTAAAGAAAGAGTAAGAGCTTGTTGTTTCTTACAAGCCCAAGTGACAATTTTGAAACCAATACTAAAAACATGACCTACAATAGAATTTCAATCATCAAGGTCACTATCCCAATCCGTATCAGTGAAACCGACCAAAAAATGAGTCCCCCCTTAATTGCAATGTATACCAAATTGAACTATACCCTATATATACCAAAGTATCATTTTTGTTGTTTTCCAATGGATTTGATGGGGTGTTTGCATATACCGAGAAACAAGATGAACAACAAAGAAAATATCAGGGTGGGTATGAGTCAAATATAAGAGGCTACCAACTAATCGTCGATACAAAGTGGAATCAACTTCAGGAGTAGTATAGGTGGTAGAAAGTTTGACTCCATACTAGAAGGGATATGTGGTTGGTTTACAATCATCCATGTGAAAGCGCTGAATAAGGTCACATGCATACTTGTAATTGGAAATTCAAATTCTTTCCTTGGTTTGCAATACTTGGAGGCCAAGAAAATAATGCAAATAACCTAAGTCTATCATTTCAAATTTTTTCTTAAGGATAGATTCTAGGGTCATTACTAGTGAGGATAAGATCAACAACATAAAGAACACGTATTATGAGATGGCTTCCTAGTTTCTTGGTATAGATATTGTGGTCAAAATGACATCTATAAAAGTCATTGTCAAGAAGAAAGCTATCCATATTAGCATACCAAGCCCAAGGACATCGCTTAATACCATACAAAGACCTATTAAGATGAAAAACAAGGTTGGAGTCAGTCTAAACATGGCTAGGAGGTTTCTCCATGTAAATTCCCATGCAAGAAGATGAATTTAACATCCATTTGATGGACCTCCCATCTATGTGAGGAAATAAGGGATATAACAAGGGAGATGGAATTAAATTTTGGATATAGGGGAAAAGGTTTCATTGTAGTCAATTCCTTTAAATTGAGAGAATCCTTTGGAAACTAACCATGCATTATGTATTTCAACACTTCCATCTAATGCATTCTTAGTCCTATACACCCATTTACATTTCAAAAGTTTTATTCCTTTCAGAAGAGGTGCAAGATCTCGACCCAATCTAGATGGCTAGAACATTCTTCAAATGTCTTTGGATCATGCGTATGTAAAACTTGAGCCAAAAGAGAGGAAGCTCTTTGAATTTGTGAATGTTACTGACATTGATCTAAAGGATCTTTTCAAGAACACTACCCACTTATCGTGTTGAATGGACCCATCTAGGAAGCGGTGGTGTTGGTGCAGGTTCATGTTCAATGAAATCATTTGGAGGAAGGTGAGCAAGTAGAGGTGGATTTTCATATTCACTGTCATCATCTGAAGAAGAAACTAGAATAGGATCATTGCCAAAAAATTTTGGAAGAGAATATGCCACATACACCGAAGATGACACAAATGTCGAATTAGGCTTGTAGGTCGAATATGGCACAAACATTGAATTAGGATCATAGGCAGAGAGATTTTCATCAAATTTAGCATCTCTTCTAATAATTATTTCATTGGAATGAGGTTGAATAAGTATATAAAATTTTTCATATTTAGAATATCCAACAAAAATGCACTTCTAACTTTTAGGTTGTAAGGATTTCTTTTTCTCATCAGGAATATGATCCCATGATTCACTACCAAATACACAGAAGTGGCTTACATCTAGCTTAATTTTAGTTCATGCTTATTTTAGTGTTATATTTTTTAAAGCCTTTATGAGAGTGTGATTTACTATGTAATTGAGACAATTGATGGCTTCCACCCAATAATGAAGATTTAATCCCTTAAATTGGATCATATAATTTTCCATTTCCTTTAATGTGTGATTCTTTTTGTCAACACCATTTTTTTGTGGTGTATATGGAATAGTATGTTGCATTTGAATGCCCTGTGAAGTGAAGTAAGTTGTGAATTTGTTGTTAACATATTCGCCTCCATTATATGTTCTTAACCTCTACAATTGATGTTTGAATTGTTTTTGTATAAAGTCCTTGTATATCAAAAACATGTCAAAAATTCACTCTTAAGTTTTAAGAAATAAACCCAAGTGCGTCTGGAGAAGCCATCAATGAAAGTTAAGAAGTACTTGTACCCAGAGAAAGAAGGAGAATAAAGAGGCCACAAAAAATTCTATGAGAATTCTACAAAGGGGCCGAGGCATGCCAAGAGGCACATTTTTCAAAACTATCCCGATGATGTTTTCTGAGAACATAGTCGACACAAACACCATCTTTGCAAGAAACAAGAGGAATACCAGTCACCATATTTTGATTACATAGTTTATACAATGAATGATAGTTTAGATTCCCAAACCACTCCTACCAAAGTTTGTTCAAGTCATCACTATGAGAAATAAAATCTGATGGAAAATATGATAACCCAAGTTGTCAAATTCACACAACCTGGTAATATCATCAACAATTCCAGTGGCTAAGAGATGCTTAGGATTTTTTAAATCCTTGATTAAAACTTGGTGAGGTGAGAAATATATATATTTTACCTTCACCTAAATGAGTGATTTGATATACTGATAAAATGTTGCAGGAAAGACTTGGAACACATAATACATCATTGAAATGACTAGTATCTGCATGAATTGTTCCATACCCTACAACACTAAAAGATCTATCATCATCGACAAATATTTGTTTGGTGTTATATGAATTAAGAGTATAAAAATAGATTTATCCTTAGCCATATGATAATACTCTCTATAATCAATAAGCGACTCATCAGAAGAGGAAGTAGATGTTGCATTGAAGGAGAAACTAGAAGCAGAAAGTGCAGGTCCATGAGAAGAAGAGTTAGAAGAAGAAGAATCAATATTGATGTTGTGATTCATTGTTGCTTCTAAGGCTTCCATTTTTTTAAAACATTTAGACTCCAAATGACCATCTTTCCCCAAAACATTAATACCTGTTAGTGTTCTTACCTTTTTATTTTGGTCCTTTGTCACCAATGGTATTAGAATCTGGCTAAGAGGGTTTGAGACCCTCGTTTTTCTTCTTGTTGCGAGGATGTTTCTTATTTGGATGTTTGGTTTTATCTTTTTTATAGGCCATTAAGGATTTTTTATATGTACCAACAATGTTGATCACTCCAATATGCAAGATCTTATCTTGCTCTATGATCAAAGAATCACAAAAAGACTCAAGAGTGGGGTCTTGATTAGAATTACCTAGAGCTTCTGTGGTGGCATAAAAGGTAGATAGAAGGACATAGTATGCACTACCAATCTTAACAATTATAACATATATGCATCAATCATATTTTATATTTATTTTATATTTTTAAAGTAAAATTCTAAGTTATTTGAACTCAGATAAATAATATGCAATGCAAGGGAAATCATTGGTATTTAAAGTCATTAACTAATTTTCAAGATGGCGGGCTTGAATCACATTGTGTTTACCAAATACGACTTCAAGATTATACAAGGATTTATCTGTGTGATCAATTCCTTGAAGATGAAATTGTGAACAAGGAGAGATGGAAATTTCCATTAATCCACGTGCTTCACCATTTTTACTATACCATTGGATTTGTTTTCGACATCAGTGGGGGCTTATTCTTTTCCCAAAGTAATCTAGTACAATCCTTTACTTATTAGTACATCCTCCATATGATATTTCCATGAGAAATAGTTGATATTGGTAAGAAAAATATCACTTTGATTAGTCATATTAAAATATGTAGGTAATATGGATTCAAAATAAAAAATTGACTATCTACATGGAAAGCTATCGAAAAAATAGGCAGTTTAAAAACAATCTTCGCATGTGAAACTTATGCCCTTTTAAAAAAAAGCATGAATGATAACCAAAGTACCACATTACAGGTAAGAGTTGGCTCAGACAGTGATAGATGCAAAATGATGTCACATGTATAATTTGGCCCGCGTGGTGATAAATGAATAATGACGTTGCAAGTAGAAGTTGGCTCACATGGTGATAGATGCACAATGAGATGGATAAGTAAAAAAGGAATCCCCTCCTTTAACTTTGCCTATAAACTCACTTTTAAAAATAAATTACTTATGAAATGAGACACTTTTATAGAATAAGTGAGAGTCACTTTCACAATGAAGATACTTTATAAATTAAAGTTGCATGCAAAAAGTAACTTTAAAAAAAAAAAATATTAAAGTTATTTTATAGCGATTCACTTTTATAAAAAAAAATTGTTAGCTAAATATCCCTAACTTGCAGGATTGGCCTATGGCTAAGATGCCACGACCCAAGGGCATATAAGCTGCCAAATTCATCTGGGGATTGCACCCTTCCTGGACCGCACAAACCCTTAACATGGTTGGATTTGAGGTGTCCCCTTAGGTTTCAAACCGGTGACTTCACTTACAAAGTGCCTTAACAACACACTCCCTCACCCACTACTCTACACCACAGGGAAAATTCACTTTTATAATTTTAAGTGAAATGAACTATATAATAAAGTTATCAGATAACTTAAGGTTGAATGAATTTTTTCAAAAAGTAATTTTAAAAAAGAGAGACTTGAACTCAAGACCTCTTATTAAATAAAAAAACTTTCAACCAAGTGAGCTAATGCAAAATATATATCAAATTTCATGAAGGAGGAGGGTGTTCTTTTTACTTTTTGTCTCAAAGTGCGTGTTTACTCCAAAAACCATTGTTTTTCCCCGCAAAAAAAAAAATCAATGCAACCACACACACAAAAACAAGCAAAATTTCGAAAAAATAATTTTTGAATCTCAACAATAATGGGGTTAGATCTCGGTTAGCTTACCCAAAAAATGCAAGTTTTCTCTCTATTTCTGATTTGTTGAGCTCACATAAAGCACAGAGAAAATAACATAAGTAGGAAAAAAAAATCCACTTGTTTATGATTTTCCAAGATCACACAGAGCACATGGGAAAGAGCATACATAGACTATAAAGAGTAACAAACCCGGAATAACACAAAAAATAAAATATTAACTCAATCAAAAAAATTAAAATGTCGTATTCAAAGTTGATTTTTTCAAATATGACAAAAATGGTCATATCTTGGTCAAACAAAAACCTTTTCGAGTGAAACGATAAACATTTCCAATTGAAGGTAGTGCTCTAGGTGCAATGGAATAATCTTCTTAGCCTAGAAATGCACAAAAAAAGTGGAACCCATAAATGMAACAACACAAGTTCGGGATCTTGATCTACAATGGGAGGGGGTATTCAAATGGGATTTGATACCATGTTTGATAAACACTGTATTATCACATAGGATGAACACCTTAAGCAACCACTCACATAACCAGATCAAATATCATAACACCATTTTTTTTATGTGGTTAAAACCCTCTAAGAGGGAAACAATCCATGACCCCAGCTAACGTGGCCACTTAAGCAAATATATTAATGAAAAAGAAAAATATTTTACAAGAGATTTTCTCAAAATCAATCATTAGCAAATGAACCTCCATGCTTTTTAAATAGAGATCACAAACCAATCGGGTGTTAATCCATAAATAAATATAGTCATTAAGATCAAGGAAATATGATCCATCAGATCACTCTATGTCTAGAACATATTGTGACCATCATATTACATAACTACAAATGCATACTAATGCATACTAAAGAAACACACTTTTACCTAAAGACACATTAGACCAAGTTGATCTTAACTAACTCCTAAGTGTCTAAATATCCTAACACAATTCCAATATTGGAAAAGAACCTGTAGTTTAGACATATGCGAACTTAAAAGGTTTAACTTTTTAGTATATTTTAATCCATTTCAACATGTTTCAATCCACAATAAAATATTTTATATATCCATTCAAACTTTAATTTGTTCAATTTATAAATTTGTAAACAATATATATTTTCCTGCATACATTGCTCAATATTTTATTATTTTCATGGCTTAAAGTTGATTTGTACCAAAGAACAACTTGTTGGAATGATACAAACAGTTCAGTGGAGTGGTTCATCTGGACCTTCAGATTGCTCATTTTACACATTTCCCAACACCATTATATTCTCCCTTTCCATGTCTAGTCTTAAAGAAATTCCACATATGTTTAAATATGCAATTTTTTTGTGAAGGTGATGCAACCAATAGAATAATCAAGGGGATTTAAATTGGATAGCACAACCATCTAACCATATCAAATGTTGATTGAATTGAACCTCACGTACATTCAATGATTCATAAATTGCATTAAAACAACATTGAACAAAATGTATATCATGTATACAATCATTTCTAATATAGAAATGGTGCTCTTTAATCTCATGACAATTATCGTAATTGTTTTCCATACCATTGATACCAAGTACGACACAAGTTGTATATGAAAATGATATACCTAGCATTGTTTGCACGAAATTATTATATTCATGTTGTATACAACATTGTTTGAAAAATGTTGTGAAAATATCATGAACACATTTTCATACAGTACAAGCGAAAAATTTGGGCCCCAACTCAATTTTGGTTGTATCGATATTTTTTAAGAAGTTGTCATCAACTTGGATATCACTGTGACTACCAATCTTGTCCTAGCATCCTTGATGTATTAGCCTCATCTTCAATTTATTCATCAATCCATATTGTGTATTAACATCCTCTTCAATTTGAGTCGCCAATTGCATGCTTTTCTTCATTGGAGCTAATGGCTCTTCATTAACATTTCCATCAACATTATGATTTAAAGCACTTTGTTAAACAAAATCATTTACATTACCACAAATGATTGTGGCCTGTTATTTTTTGTTCATATTTTCCTTGTTTTTTCATTAAGAATACTATCATATCTATTCCAACGAGATTTTTCTTGAACAACTTCTTTTACTACCAATGCTTACACAATTTTTGTATCTTGAAAAATCAAATGTATTTCTCCCATGAAGGAATGCAATACTTCATAAGCAATACAAAGGAATATACTATCCTATATCCAATTAAATCTTTGCACCCAAAAATCAAACTTCATTTCCAAGAACCTTAATCTCCAACAAAATATTATAATAGAAAAACACAATATTATGTTCTTTGGGATTTACAAAGTGTGTGGATGAATTGCATAAAACAAAATTCAACATGATGAATAAATATCAATTTTAAGACAAGAATGTCAAAATTTTATTTTTATTTGACCTCATGCAGTTTCGACCAAGAATCTTTTAAAACTCCCTATTGAAATATATTTTCAATTGAAAGTTAGTTTATCATGTTAAACAAACTTTCGATTGTAAATACTTTTCACCCTAAGGTATTTAACATTATTTCATCTAACTTTTTTTCAAAAAAATACTTTTCGGCCAAAAGGTAGTTAATACCATTTAATTTGAATTTTGGTTCAAAATAATAACTTTCAACAAAAAATACTAGAAAACTCTTGAACAACACAGTATTAGGGTTTTTCCATAGAAAGTGCAAACCCTGTCAAATTCTAGAAATTTTCTATCGGACATGATAATGTTAGATTTAGGGTTGAATATACTTTCCTCTTATATAATTTTTTTCCCCATTTCATAATGAATTTCTAGCTTTAATTATTATTATTTTTAAATACACACACACACACATACATATTATTTTTCTTTGGAAATAAATATTCAATAAACTCCTAGGCACTTCTCCCAATTTTGAAGATGGTGCCTAGTGTAAAGTAGACAAGATAGAGTTAGTGTGCCTGATCATGTGGGAATCAAACTGGGGACCTACACAATGCACCAAATTACCAATAATTTCCTAGCAACAATGGCACTAATATCTTAACTCAACAAAAGTATGGTGATCTTGGAAATCTTCTCTTAATGCTTTTCAAGCATAGAAACAAAATTCTAAAGAATCACAAGTAATCACTTACCCTCTTAAGGTCCGATAGACCAATTCATTCTTAGTGGACTTTAATCGTCATCATCAACATCATCATCATAATCAACATCATCATCATCATCATCATCATATATATATCCTCAGGAAATGTGGCGCATTTTTGACTCGTTTTTCATGTCACCTCGATTTTCATGTACATTGTTGGGAGGTTTTTCGGCACATGTTTTTTCGCCGATGGTTTTCTATTTCTGGTTAATCTATTAAGGTTGTTGACTAATCCAGGTCATTGGGTTAGGGTTTTGTATATCGTTGGCTCCTCTATGTATATTGTATTGTAAACAATGTATCGCTATGAATGAATATAGAATATGTTGGTTTTCCCAGTTTGGGTTTCCACGGGAAAAATCTCTGTGTAATGTGTGTATTTTCCATTGTATCTTTTATATTCTTTTATTGAAAATATGTTTGTAGTAAAATATTGTACAAGGTTAAAATACAAAAGCATAACCTTGCACCATCAGACTTGTCCTCATCATTTCCCCCAAAGGTGCTTTTATACCCTTCCAAATGGGTTGGGGAGGTTGAAATCCATTTTTTATGGGATTGGGGACATTGGGAAATGATCCCAACCAAAAAACCCTCTCGAAATACCGAAATTATTTTATTTTTAATTATTTTGTAGGGAATCCATGGGTTTCACACTATAAAGACGTGGATGTCTACGTGTTTCTCAAAGGAAACAAACAGATATGTTCAAAATTCATGTTTTTTAGATGACTTGATGAGGAAAGTTTTGGATTTTGATTTTGCAAGCCAAAGGGAAGGGTAGGCCATAGCACAAATGCATATGTATGAAATTTTATTCTATAACATCAGGGTTTCCACCCGAGACCACCTTCTGTCAGGAAATATTTGATAGCTTTGAGCCTTAGGGATCTCCTCTTATGATCTATCAAATGGTCAGGGAAAGTGAGGTTTTTCAAGTAATAAATGATATTTGAATACCACTCATCATCCTCAATTTCTCTTACAAAAACGTTGATTTGTTCCTTCTCTCCCATCTCAATGGCTTATTGATTTATTTCTATCAACATCTTATCCAACCCTTGGCCTTTGAAAGTTTTATCTCCAAATCATGTTCTTGTATCTATGAAAACCATTTTCCTCTTGATCCAAGACAATCCTGTTGTGATAAAACATATTTTACAATGGGGTAAGGGACGAAATATTTAATCTTGTTGTATCCCACATAAGTTCCAAAATGCTTGAGGAAGTTGACAAGACTGTAGGCTTGCTTTTCTATAATGGTGCAATTCAACTTCGAGTCCCTAATTTTTTTCTCATGAAATAAATTAGTTGTTCATCCCCTTGATTATTTGTTTTGCAACATAACTCATGTGATAGTGTCCTTTGGAGAAAAAGAGAATATGATGGAGTCCTTAGCAAAATTTGGATCGACCATGACATGTGCGATAGTTATTGCTTCCTTGATACGTTGGAAAGACAACTTACCTTCATTGTCCCATTTAAAATGGGAATCCTTCTTTAATAATCTATTAAGAGGATTAAAAATTTCGACAAAGTTTGGAATGAACCTGAGACGAACAAAGTTCGTCACGCACAAATAATCCAAAATATCTTGAATATAGTAATCAAATCCATATGGACAAATATATATGTAATAAGAATGAATAATAAGATATATTAAGATGATTACAATTGAGAATGAGGGCTCGTTTATATACTCATGCAGGGGTGCCCTTTACCAATAGTCATGTCCTTTGAGACATGACCTTTTATTGTTAATAATAATTATTTATTAATTATTATGTTATCAATATCTATGGTATATGTATATTTATGTTCATAACATTTCCTTCCCCTTAAAAATGATTTGTACTCAAAACATACTTTATGGAAGACTTATCTCTTGCGCTAGCTTGTAATTATTGTCACCTGATTCTTCATTATCGAGTTAGTAATCGTTGAGGACTTGAGATGATAGGATTTTCTAAGCGCTGAGCAAAACTTTCCCATAGTAAAGGAGTCTGCCCATCCTAATTTGATCTTTTGCATGGAGAGTTTACAGGCTTCTTGGAAAGAACTTGATGTATTTTGACTCCCATGATAACTTCTATTTTGAGCATCACTTGTAGCTGAAGTAATATTCTTTGACATACTGGTCATTTATTTCTGTTGATACAAGGATTGGCTAAAGTATTGATTTTTGTGATTAGAATGTTGATAAGGCATCCTTGCAACTTGATCCTTACTTCATATACTTATAGCTTTTTGTTGATTAACTTTTGGAATTGAATTTTCTTCATGGCTCTGGATTGTTTCTTCTTCGACATTTGAAGACCTCTTTACATCAATTGGATTCACATCCTTTTGAGTTGTAAGGTTGATTGGTTCTATATTAATTCCTTTATCCAAAATTGAGACTTTTACATATAACAACTTCTTTAGTTCCATAGGTTTAGTCATTGTCTCTTTATCGATTATTGATGTTTTGTGATCTAGCTCTTCTTGTAAAGACTTCTTATCATGCTTAAGCCTTTTGATTTGCGTTAGTAAATATTTATTATGTCATTTTAATCTTAAAAGTTCTTCTTTATCTTCTGACTTGTCATCTTTCTTTTTTGATTCTAGATTCTCCCTTCTTTCATCCTTTAATCTTTTAATTTGTTCTAGTAACTTCTGATTAAGGTTCCTTAGGCAGGAGCTTTCTTCCTCTTTTTCGGTTAATTTCTCTTTGAGATCTTGATTTTCTTGTTCAAACTTTTGAAAACACCACTTCTTCTCCTTCGACTTCATGAGTTTTGCAAGTAGTTTCTGATTATGATTCTTTAGGCGAGAAATCTCTTCGTCTTTTTCAATGATGATTTTGTCACCTTCTTCTTGTCGATATTGCAACTTTTCTATTGACATCTGGTTATCTGGAAGGATCACTTCTAAGATGTCCTTCAGGTCTTCTGATGATGGAGATTTTGAAATTGACTTCATTGTAGCATCCTGTAATGTGAATTTCTTATTCTTATAAGAAAATGTTAAAAACTTTCTCCTTGTGTTGAAAATAAAAGTACCTAATGTATCTACCCAAGTTGACCCTAGAATTATATCAACACTGTCTCCATAGATTGACACGACATTGAATTGAGATATGAATTTGTAATCACCCATAGACAATTGTAGGTTCTTAATGTCATATTTCTCATTAGAAAGACACATGTCATTTTCAATTATATTTGACTTGAAAACCATTAATTGGTTTGCCAGGAATGTTAATGTGATTTTTCCTAGCGATTGGACAAATAGTGATGTTGATATTCTTTCCCTGAATAATCCCATTAACATTTAATAAGGGATCCACATATTTTTTATAAATAGAGGGAAATCTTCCTTGTTTTTTACCACAAAACTCCATTTTATATAAATCTATGTTTGAACCTTGAAATATATATTACTTTTCTTCACTTTCTGAATATAAGTTTCTTCTTTCCTTTAAAAAACACCCTTATAAAATTTCTTAATGATTTTCTTGAAACAAAAGATTCCCTTCACTCTTTTTCTTAGGTATCTACTTTTATAATTTTCTATATATATATTTTTTAAAACACAATGATCTTCTATTTCTTCCCTTTTATAATGGTTTTATAATATATATACTAATCCCTTTTATAATGGTTTTATAATATATATACTAATCCCTTTTATAATGGTTTTATAATACCCTTCACCCTTCAAAATATTTTATGACCCTTTTAACTTCCTTTTAAGTACTTTACAATCACAATGATTTAAAAGGTTTTATAATTTATAATATATATACTAATCACTTTTATAATGGTTTTATAATACCCTTCACCCTTCAAAATATTTTATGACCCTTTTAACTTCCTTTTAAGTACTTTACAATTACAATGATTTAAAAGGTTTTATAATATATATACTAATCCCTTTTATAATGGTTTTATAATATATATACTAATCCGTTCATGTAATGGTGTCCCTTCACCCTTCAAAATATTTTATAACCCTTTTCACTTCCTTTAAGTACTTTACAATTACAATGATTTTGCTTTTTTTTTTCTTTTCCTTATATTTGTGATCTTTTCACTTTTTATATTTCTTCTTACTTTTTATACCTCTTCTTGAAATTTTCCAATAATATTTTTATAATACCCTTTAGAGAATATATATAATTCTCTTTATCTTTCTTTTTCTTGAAATCTTTCAATAATATTTTAATAATATCCTCTAGATAATATATATAATTTTCTTTACCTTTCTTTTACATAAAAGTTTTTTATAATCTTTTTAACTTTTTGGAAATTTGAAATAGTACTTTTTTAATAATTAATTGGTGAAAGTCCTACTAGAAGGTTTTTTATAATTGTTTTAACTTTTTGGAAACTTGGAATAGTCCCTTTTTTTTTTTAATAATTAATTGGTAAAGTGTTAAGCCTTAATATTGGCCTATTACCCCTTAATTAGGGCATATTATATTAGTAATGTTATTTTATTTATGTCAGCTTTAGGCCATTAGTTGTAATTATACCTCCTAGTCTCCTATATATACCAATGAGACATTTTCATTTTGAATCATCTTGTACTTGAACATTTAAGTGGGGTAAAAGGAGGTTGCCCCCTGGAANCTGAGTTTTTTCTATGTTATATTGATGTTTGGTTCTTAACATATGGTATCAGAGCTCAAGGTCTTGGGGTTTCGCTGCTACATCTGAGACACTGTGGAATTTTCGCTATAACTATTTTTCTACAGCGTTTCAGAAGGAACGGCTTGGAGGATATTTAGTAGACAGATCAAGGTATGTTGGGTTCAAAATTCATCTCCTGAGGCCTTATAATTTTGGAGATATAGCCTGTAAAAGATAGGGTTCTGGAATCATCCTGAAATGATTCATTGCGGAAATTTTGCTATAAAATTTTTTATGTAATGTTTCAGACCCTGAAATCCAGGGCCACTTACAGAAATTAGTAAGGTATCTGTGGTAAAAATTTCAGCTTCTGGGTCATCTTAAATTTGTAGATACACCTTGTGTAAGATAGGGT
>JASDQU010436685.1:145494-183487 GCA_032191745.1 Picea mariana
GTCTTTTATACAAAAGAATCCAGAGTTAATCAAGCGTTGTGGACAACACTTGTCTCAAGGGGAGGGGCATGTTGATCCTTAATATTGGCTCATTACCCCTTAATTAGGGCATATTATATTAGTAATGTTATTTTATTTATGTCAGCTTTAGGCCATTAGTTGTAATTATACCTCCTAGTCTCCTATATATAGCAAGGATACATTTTCATTTTGAATCATCTTGTACTTGAACATTTAAGTGGGATAAAAGGAGGTTGCCCCCTCGAAGAGGCTTATTATCTGAAATTATCTCTTTCTCAAGGTGTTGAGTACTTTTCCTAAGGTTTTTCTATGCTATATTGATGTTTGGTTCTTAACATAAAGGTCCCACTCTAATACTTCGTAGTGCCTTAACCTCCACTTAAATTTTTATTTTTCTTCTAATATTATCTTTATAATACTTTCAATTGATTATTATAATACTTTCAATTGATAACTTTATGAAATATTTTCTTTTTCCTAAAGTCACCCTTTTCAACGGATATGAATAATGTTAACTTTTATTAATCGTACAATTTCCCTTTCCCTTGATCTTAATTAAATTTGGAGCCACATGACTGTACGGATGGGCACGATCTTAGATTTTTATCAATGTACGGAATATGTACGACAGTTGTAGACTACAACAGACTGCAAGTGGTACAATGGTGGATGATGAAGCTATATGGAAACCGCACAGTGGATTAACAGTTGAGTAGGCTGATGAAAGTACGGTGTATTAAATGATTTGCTGAATGGGCAATGTACGGACACAAATTAAATTGTACGGACACGATTCATCCCCCAAATTATCACCCGATATACAGAGTGCTAACCCGATATATGGTGATTGTTGTAAGTACTGTTATGCTGGTATGATAGTACAACCTAGAACTAAATTGTGGCTGTACAGATTTGTGAGTGGGCTGATCGGTATGGATAACAATTTTAATTTCGTTTGTTTTTTTTTTTTTTGCAGCAGATTAATTTCTTCCTTCAATTTCTTTGCCAGAAGAATTAATTTCTGAATTTTTATTTTATTTCCCAGTGGATTAGTTTCTTCCTTCAATTTTCTTTGGGAGTGGAATGTCTTCTTCAAATGGCCAAAGGCCAGGTTTTCGTCAAAGACCAAAGTTTCAAGAAATTTTTCTTTTTTTTTTTAATTTTGAGTGGCCAAAAGCGTGCAGTGACATTGCCAAGGGAAACAAAATTTTGATCGAAGGTCTAATGGCCAAAGGCTGGAATCAGATGTGCTCTGATACCAAATGAGACAAAAAAAGTTCATCATGCACAAATAATCCAAAATATCTGGAATATAGTAATAAAATCCATATGGACAAATATATATGTAATAAGAATGAATAATAAGATATATTAAGATGATTACAATTGAGAATGAGGGCTTGTTTATATACCCACGCAGGGGTGCCCTTTACCAATAGTCATGTCCTTTGAGACATGACCTTTCATTGTTAATAATTATTATTATTAATTATTATGTTATGAATATCTATGGTATATGTATATTTATGTTCATAACAAAACCTCCTTATGAATTTGATTTGGCCAGAGAAAGACTACAAGGATTTCTTGTCTTTGGGGAGAGGGATATTTTTTATGGCTTCAATTCTGGCAGGGTCTATTGAGATTCCATCTTTATAAATAATATAACCTAATAACTTTCCTTTATCCACACCAAAGATTATTTTCTTAGGGTTGAGAGAAATGTCATATTCTCTTCACCTTTGGAAAATCATTCTTAAGTGTTGGATGTGATGATCCATTTTCTTGGAGATAACGGTTAGATCATCTTGATAAATATCTCTAAGTTTACTAATCAAATCCTTGAAAGCATAATCCATGGCACGTTGGAAAGTATCCCCTACGTTGGTCAATCCAAAAGGAATTCTCAAATAATTATAAGTCCCTTAAGGGGTGGTGAAAGAATTTTTTAGTTGGTCATCCTCCTTTACCGATACCTAGTTATATCCTGTGAAACCATCAAGAATGGACATCATTTCTACTTCAGTCACCCTTTGCAGAAGATGTTCCATGTTTGGTAGAGGATAATTGTCCTTAAGTGAACATTGGTTCAAATTTATGAAATCAATGCATATCATGATATCACTAGTCTTCTTCCTGACAATGACTGGATTAGATACCTAAGACGAGTACCTAATAGGCTCAATTGTTCCTGCTTCAACTGTCTTTTGCAACTCTCTTTAGACTTGTGGGGAAACGCTCGAGTTCATTTTCCTGAGATTCTTCCTAAAGGGTTTTGTGCCTTCCTTAAGGGGAATAATGTGTTGTATGATGTCCTCTCGGTAAGCCTTTAGATCTTCGTAAGACCAAGATAAAACATTCTTACTCCATTTCATCAGGCATTGTTCCCTTTCCAAACTTAACCATTTTTGGGGATTCCTTGGTGCCAATATTGAATTTGATGACCTCGTCATCGATTTTTATTGAAGGATTCCCCTTATAAATGACATTTCGATAAAAAAATTCTCTCTATAGGAACTCCACCTTTAGGTAAAGGTCCATCAGGTAAATCAATGATCTCAATACTTTCCCTTTCATCCAACAAGTTTATTTGGGCTTCTAAGAATTCACCTTCATTCTAGAGTAAACATAGAATTTGGTTTTGATTATCAAAAACATGTCAATGTTCCAAGTTTTCAGGTAGTGAAGTCCTAAAATTTACTTCCACTCTATAGGGACTGATGTATTTGAAGAGCTGTAAATAGAGGCGGAAATGGAAAGGTTGTCTTCCAAATGATTCTCTTCCCTAGGGATGGATTCAATCAAAAAGTTATGAAATTTATTCATGGCATCCCATAAGACATTTTTGTAGTATTTTAACCTTGTGTTCTTAGCAAAAAAATTGTTGTTAACCTGTGAAACAATCAAGTCCAATTATCCTCTTACATGCAAGGACTTGATGTTCATGTCAATGGAAAGTTTCATGCCTAGGATGAGGGCTTCATACTCGACAATATTGTTTGTGCAGTTAAACTCAAGTGTGTACAATAATAGGGTAGTATCGTTATCTGATGATATTAAGACTATTCTTGCGCTTAAGCCCGAGCTTGAGTGTGCACCGTATAATTATAAGCCCCAATATCCTTCCTTCTTTTCTTTTTCAAGGAAGAGGGATTTTTCCAAAATGAAGATGTTGTCAATCCACTCATCCAGAACCTAATGGGTTATGTTGACGCTATATTTTACAAATTCTTCCTTTTTTATCTTGTCTAGGGAAAACGTTTTCTTCTTATTTTTTATGTCACCAACTTCCTTCTCTTTGTGTAGATCTATTAGAAATTGTTGAATATATTGAAAATATTTTTCTTCATCCTACCTTGCTGATCGTTTCCTTTCAACTTTCAAAATCTCATTTATTGGGGGAGGTACTTTTTCAGATGTTGGTTCTTTATCTTTACCCAACACACTCATCATGCAACCAACAAATTTTTTAGCGGCCTCCTCTCGTTCCCTCTGCAGGTATGTCCTGATATTGTGGGGAGGGTCTGGTATGACAAGGTCAACAACTTGATTTATCTGAACAATTTCCTCAAGATAGTCTTGGTTGAGAGACGAGGTCATGTTCTCTTCTATCTCACATGCCCTTTCCTCAGCTTCAAGTAAATTTGTAGGGTGTCCTTTTCCAATTAGAAATCCGTAGGGGTCTTTCATGGTTGACATGTAGG
The DNA here is from genome assembly GCA_032191745.1 of Picea mariana. Taxonomy (NCBI): domain Eukaryota; kingdom Viridiplantae; phylum Streptophyta; class Pinopsida; order Pinales; family Pinaceae; genus Picea; species Picea mariana. Next base: position 149,220 of record JASDQU010436685.1, read on the forward strand.
ATTCGAGGAGGGTACTCTGAGAAGGTTTGAAATATTGACAAAAAATCCTCACGAGGGTATTGAAACTATCATTGAAATCCCTTATACCTTCTCCCGAAATTCTTTTGTAGTTATAGAGTTTATCATAAAGGGACTGGCAATATTTGTTTTTACCAAATATTTTGGCAAAACGTTCTTGAAAAAGATCCCAACTCATGATTGTTCCTAGAAAAATATTGTCATACCACTACTTATCCATTCTAACAAGAGTGTAGGAGAAGAGTCTCATCCATACATATTCATGTTGGTCAAATAGTTCAAGAGAATGGAGGAAGGCATCTAAATGATCTTTCATTGTGACATAATCATCTCCTGAAAAGATAGGGAGCCATTCCTTAAATTCCCTTGGGTGTTTGTGAGGAGATCTAGGGATGTTTGTAATTTCTAAAGGTTTGTATTCAAATTTGACCCACAGGGTCCATGTGGTACTTGGTGAACTGGGAACGAATGAGGGAGGAGGTGTAAAGGAAATAGGCGAAGATGGAGGGATAAGAGAGGTAGATGGTAATTCACGAGAAGTGGGAGATGATGGAGGACTAGAGTGTTTGGGTGAAGGATTATGGTGCTTGGAAGTGTTTTTTGGGGTAGGGTAATTCCCTTTTCAGGTACATCCCATAATGAAGTCACCATATGATATTTAGGAAAATCTTGTCAAGGGTGGAAGGGGAACGTCCTTCAAGTGTAGTTTCTAGGAACATTAGGGGTAAAGGCTTTGAGAAGGGACATTTCCAAAGTGTTTTTAGGGCACGAGAGAAGATTCAAAATCCTCCTTGACAACGACCCCAAAATGTTATCGTGCAAACTGTAGGTTGGGAAAATCCCAATCCAATCCACTAGATGGGGATAATGGTGGCATATTTTAGCCACTTTCACCTTAGACAAACCCTCTCCTCACTTTAGTGAAGGAATAATCCAACACAAGGGGGGAGTCTCGGGTGACCCTAGGGGGATTTGGATGAAAAGTGAAAAGATGGAAGTGATTCACCTATAGTTCAATATGATAGGTGGAATATGGTTTGGTAACAAGTCTCGATATTGGTTTAAGGGTGCCAAGTATTTGAGGACCTTCCAAGAGTGGTTGTACTTGCCTGAGACATAAGAAAAACACATGATACGAGACCAATATTCCAATGGAAAAGCAAGTTAATATTGTTGTCCCTATTTGTAGCAATCAACAATAATATATATAATCAAATAAATTATATTTAAAGTTTATAAATGAGATATTAAAAGTATAGCAAACGATGCAAGAAATAAGCTAGCAAGTGCCAGTATAACTCAGGTATGAAAGCATAAGACTTTAGAAACAAAACAAGGCTATTGTAAACAAGTATTGTAGAGATATATTATCATCCTTATGGATGTAGTGAAATATTTATACAACAAAAAATTCCAACCACCAAAAGGTACAATTAAACCACCCAAAAGATGCTAAATGAGAAGTAGATTATTATGGTAGCTTTCTAGCAAATTTTGACGGTTGAAATGCAACTTATAATCAAAGTAAGAGAGTATTTTCTGTAGACCTAATGGCTATAGATTTTGTTTATTTATATATCCAAGAAGACTAAGTAGATAAATACGTTGTATAGGCTTTAGCAACCTCAAAACATCAACAATAGATTCCAACTTGAACAATATCAATATCTCGCTAAATCACATTTACCAAAGAAAACAATTTATTTCTCCAATGAAAAAATCAGATTAGTGCCTTTAAAATTGGGTGAATGGAGTCTTGAAAGCATGATTTATATCAATAAAATTCCTATGGTTTTAAACCCTCTTACTCCCTAGGGTATGAAAATCAAACCGAGGTAAAAGAAGGAGGGTGTACACCCTTACACTCCTCCTAGAAACCTTGCAATAAAAGACTTGTAAACTAGCAAATGAGATGAATATTAATGGGGGGTGTATGCACTTATAATCCTCCTAGGTTTTCAATGAACAATAATCATGAAAGAAGCAATAATGACTAACAATTTCATGTTTTCCTTACCAATTCGAAGAGAGATGCAAGAACAAACCCTAGTTCACCAAGCAAATTACCATTCATAATAAAGAGAATAAATATCCAAGAGGTGTGCACCACCTTATTTCAATCACTCACCAATATATATCACCAAAAATCATTTTCATAAGAGAGAGATACTAAATCTCCCAAGTAGGGCACAAATTTTAGCCACTAGTCTTCTCACAATGGGAGAGCTATGATGTAAATGAGATAGAAGTGATGTCTATTTATACAAATCCTACTACAAATTTTTTTCCACTTAATTTTAGGGTAAAACACAAATTAAGGGGAAAAAAACCCTTACTTTACCCCATAGTACAAAATTCAAATTAACTTTTAAAAATGAACAATAGAAGCCCTAAAGTGAAGTCATCCCTCTTCTAGGGTGACATTTTGTAACTTTTGCAAGTCATTGGATTGGAAAGTGAAAGTCATTGGGTCCTCTAGGGCCTCCCTCTCATGCACTAGGCCTTTATCCTACAAGCAAACCCCTCATCCATCAAAACGTGCCAAGTGTCAATTCAACCAACACCACCACCCCACCTCTAGCCCTAGGGTGACGTCAACCTCCTCAAAAGTGAAATTTTAGCCTGAAGAGAAAATCGTTGGGATAGAAAAGAGACGGGTTAGTTACTCCAAGGTGTCTCCTTAGGCCTCTAAAGGATGTCGTCATCATCCAATTTATGGGCCATGGAATCCCACCTATGGGATTCAAGCCCCAAGGAAGCCCAAGCTAGGCTCATTCTTCCAAATATGTCCACCAATTAGGTCCTACAAATACAATGAATATGCCCTCCAAGGATATCAATTCAAATGCATCATCAGAAGTAAATCAAATCAATAAAATAACCATCTAAGCATGTACATACAAACTACCTCATCAAAATAAACAAGTGCTCAAAGACCCTATGCAATTTTCCAAATTTAGGTATGGGAGGGTTGACAAAGTGACCTATTGGGTGAATCGTACCTCAAGTTTAGGAGTGTTTCCCAAGTGGATCCCTTTCTAGGTCATATGGAACAGGTGACATGGATGGGGGAAAGACTCTTGGGAATGGGGTTCATGACATATAAGGGATCGTAGTATCTCATTTATGGGTGCCTTTGTAGAGGGTGTGTTACACCTTCATTTTCAATGCAACCTTTTTCCAAGCCCATTTATTTCCTTTTATTATTTTTAAAATGTTTCCAAGTTGAATCCAAGGTGGGGCTTCTACCTAAGCATGGAAAATAATGCATTTTATTCCCATTTTGTGGGATAACTAAGGAAATCATGTCTCGAGGCCCTCAAGTTGTAGATATGGAGTGTCGAGAGACTACATGACTAGCAGTGTCCACTTGCATGGATGGAGGTTGTTCTCACCACCACAGAGGTCACGATTTTTAGATGGCATCCACCAAACCAAATGGCTTCCAAGAGGCATTGGGCTTTGCTCCATGAGGTACAATTCAGGTATTATGGTGAGTGTCATTTTAAATATTTGAGGCATTTTGAGTATGTTGTATCTTAGATTGCTTTATATTTCATGACATATGCTTAGACATTATGCCTTTTGCCTCGTTTCACCTTGGTGGTTGACATTGTTCCCTAGTAAGTGGTCTTCCTTGGGAATGGGTTTGCTACTAGGAACTCCCTTGAAGAGCCACCATACCATTCCCAACCATACTGACCACTTTCCATCACCTAAAACCTCTCATTTCCTTGTCTCTTGGGATTTTAGGGTGTATTGAACCAAGAAGGGTGATGGGTGTTCTATATGCACTAAAAACCCTCAATTAAATTGTCAACCCGGGGTAAGTAAACTTAGAGTTGTAGAAAAATATATGCCAAGGTAGAAGGGATGGTAGTAGTATAGTCTAACCAAGGAAGTGGCTATCTAAGGGTTAATCTATTCAAGTAAATCTATCTAATGAACAAACCCTATTAAGCAACTTTAAACTATGTAACCTAAGTACTTTTGGACCAAGGATCGATGGATAGTTATAAGAAAACAAGTAAAAACCCTACTTGAAGAAAACTATTTCATAACAATAAGCAAAAGCAACTATTAAGCATAATGATAAGCAAATAAAAAAATCAAATTACTTAACTTTCCTACCTAAATTCAATGAGAAACTACCAAAAACGATGGCAAGTAAATAAACAAGCAAGCAACTATTCTATTAAAGCAAGTAAACAAGTAAGAAAAGCAACTAGCTAACCTACTAAAGCAAGTAAACAACTAACTACTCTAACATAACTTCTACTGCAAGTAATCTAATTAAAACTTCTCATTGAACAACTATCTAACCTAAGAGGTAAGTGAGCTATATTCTTAATTCAAACTTCAAACTATTTCTAATTCATAAAAGGAAATCTATTTAATTGAAAGCAAGAAGAACTACAACTAACTTTTAATCTATGATAAACAAACTACTCTTTAATCTACCAAAGCAAAAGACTATCTATCCTACAACAACAATAAAACTATCTTCTAAGCTATGAAAGCAAGAAACTATATCTTCTGATCTATGAAAGCAAGAAACTATCTTTTAACCTATGAAAACTCAAATATAGTGTTGGTGGTTGTGTGAATGTCTCCAGTGTCATATAATATCTCGATGGCACTTGACAACAAAGGAAAATTCAAGTAGTAGAAGCTATACACTGATATCAATAGCAAAGTGAAAGGTATGGATTAAACAATCCAATGAAAATTTAGCCATAACCGAAACAATATTACTTACCCTGCATATTTATGGAATTATTACTCATGTATTAACCATCAACAATATAACGAGATTTTAATTATACTTCTATGCTATATAAGAAAAATTCATAAATAAATTCAATTATTAACTAAGAATTGGAATTGCAATCTAATTCTAGGAAAGAAAGTACATAAAATGAAACTATGCTATGTTTATTTTAACAATTCAAAGTGCAAGAAGGAAAATGCTTAAAAACATAAATTAAAGCATGACATATGAAAAGTAAACTAATGAATGCATTAACCAACAACTAGTTAAGCAAGATATATATAAAAATGGAATAAACAATTTATAANCTAATCCTATCCATCCATCAAATCCTTGTTAAAGAAGACATGCAATAAAACTCTGTTCTATCCTATTTCAAACTCGGTTTTAGACTTGATTCTAAAAGCATAAATAAAACACAATCTAATATCTAATTGCACATGGGGTTAGTCTATGAATTTGAAATTTCATTCCTAACTACAGAATCAATGCATACTGATACAAGCCTTCATACTAACCTGCAAAAGAGAGTTAAAATGATCAAACTACAACAACAAATTAATTAATAAAGGAAAAATAACAATGCATGTACAGGAAATGAAAAAGAGACATCTAAACTATAAAATACACGAACAACTTAAAGAACAGTTACCAGATTGTTGGTGGGCCCCCCAGCAAGTTGTGGTCACTTCCTAAAGGTGCATCACGAACTCAACAAATCGATTTCACCATTAAAACTAAAAATCACAGTTTCTATATAATCTGGCAATGAAAAGTGGCAAAACAGAGTAAAATCGTGTTTGTCTCCAATACACTGGCTCTTCTACTGCTTCTTATATTTGACCACCACAGTGGTAGTTATAATATTTATAGACCAAGTGGTCGACCACAGGAGGGTCGAACCACTTCTAAAACCGGAAAATTACATTAATGGTGCCCTAAATTCTGAAATAGAGTGAGCCAATAATTGCCTTGCTTAAAAACTTAAATTGAGTTGTCAAGGGTTCATTAGTTGGAGGGGGAAAGCATGAGCAAAAACCATGTTTCTGATTCGCCCAACACTAGCCGCCAATACCATAACCGCCAAATCGACCACCGTTTTTGTGCAAGACGTAGTGCTGGATGAAGTGCCAGACTGGGTACCGGATTGAGTACTGGAAGGAGTGCCGGGCTGAGTGCCAGAATCAGAAACGTGATGCATTTTTTCCATGTAACACCAAAAAATGTGAACTAGATCCTTGGAAACATAAAAACGTGATGAATTATACTCAATATCAACATTAAACATGAATCATGCATACCTAGTGTAGATCATATCATTTTAGCACAAAATTCTTCAAAAAGCTTCTCCAAAACATGAAAAACACATATGTACATTTGGCAAAAGTATCTAATAACTTTCATAAAACTGATCATATCTCGAGCCCAACATTACCCCCACACTTACGATTTTGCAGGTCCCACTGCAGACAAAAAGAAATTCCCCTCGTGACTAGGCTTGCTGAGAAGGATCAACTTTGGAAGATTCTCCTTCTTGCTGTGAAGACTTTTCCTTATGCCTCTTGTGTTGCTTCAGTTGTTCTATGAGGATGTGGTTGGATTTGGTCATCTCATCAACCAACCATTGAAGGGAGTTAACCTTTGCTTCAAGGACTGCATTATCATGATGAAGGTGTGTGTCTATTGTCTTCTTTTCTTCTAACTATTGGAGAAGATGATAGTTTTATTTTTGTAGCTTCTCAATCGCTGGGGCAGAATCGATGATCTCGGAGGAAGGCTTAGATCCTTTGAGGGATGTGGACAATATCATTCTTAGTATCTAGAGTAGGCATGGGTGAAGTAGGAGTGATGGGGGATTGGTAAGGAGAGGTAGGTTTTGATTTTGTCTTTCTTAGTGTCTCTAATCCATCCGCAAAAAATTCCCTAAGTATCTTGTGAGGGCTCTCAAGATCAGAGGACACTTGGATAGGATCCGAAGCAGGCATGGGTTTTGCATAAGGTTTTTCTCTTGTGCTTTGGGTACTCTTTCAAAAGGGTCCTTTACCAAATCGATTGGCTCCCCTCCTATTTGTGGGAACGATAGGAAATTCTTGTTGGATTACTTCTTGGATCTTTTTAGGTGTAGGATCAAGAGAGATTGAAGGCATTGGGGGGTTAACAATAGGCTTCTTTTGGTATTTTCTCTTGGTTGTTTTACCCGATGAGGAAGTAGGGATATCAACAAGATTTTTGTATTGTTCCGACAAAGAGAGGGTTTGTGCAAGGGGTTTTGGAGTTCTTGGAGAGTGAGGCTTGGATGGAGAGATAGTTCTTATGCTAAGTGGCTTTTTGCTAGTCTTAATTGTCAAGTGAGGGTTTGCAAATTGATAGATAAAGGCATCCCAAGTTTTCCCCTGTTTCTCTAATTCGGCTAGAACAAGGATTTTGATCAAGCCATGGTGAAAGAGACTGTTGTGGGGGTTAGTCACATTCTTCCTCACTTGAGAGGACATCTTCTCCAAGATTTTTAGAAAAGAGAAGGGGAAGTTCAAAGGTTTGTTGAACATAAAATGAGCCAGCAATCTGAAATGACAAGCTTTGAAAGTGGAGTATCTACCTTCACATGTAATCAACCTCGTGATGACGATGAGAGGGTTGATAAATTTCACCTTTATCCACTCCCTAGAATATTCTTTTTCTCCTGAAATGTTCTCGAATTCGGGCTTAAAAACCCTGTTATAACTTGAGCACGGAAGTTGGTGGTTTTTGAACAATCTATCTCCCATTCTTGGGAGCTTCATAGCTGCAACAATGGACTCTTATGAGACTTTAAAGGAAAGAGACCCCATGCGTGTTGTCTTCCAATCAAAATCGAGGAAAAATTGCATGGAGAGGCCGTCATCATGGCCCTGCAAGTTAGACAAAAATGCCCCCCATCCTGCGCGCAAAAAAACCTCTCTGCATTGTGCAAATTTGGGAATGGAAAAAAGATCCACATAGGAAGAGGGTTCATACCTCTTGGGCATTGTGACAGAGGAAAAATTCACCAGGCAAGGGTGCGAACGGGCCAAGAGATGGCACGAATTGGGCACGGGTCGAGCGTAATTCAAACAGGGTAAGAAATGGCAGAGTTTGGGCACAATTTCTCAACACAGGGCAGAGCAAATGGCAAGGGAGAATTGAGATAATGGTTACTCTGCCCAAATTTGAATGCGCCTATGGTGGAGTAGGTTGCACACATGTGCGCACGAGCTGCCATGTGTGGGAATTTTTGAATTCGAAGGTTCATTTTTGGGGGAAATGTAATGATGCGCAGTTAGATCAATTTCCAAGTCTTTTGACTTAGACATTTGATCATGAACATATAAAGCATATTCAATCAATTGCCTACAACCAATTCAATTGAATGCAATTGATTTCTAGTTACCTGGAATTTAGGACAATTACCAGTGTGTAATTCATATGGTACTTCGTTCGACACCTCATACGACATTTCATATGGCACCTCATATGGTACTTCATATGGTACCTCTGTGTTAAGTACATTTTCACTTCTTATAATGGATAGTCTGCAAATCTGAAGTGTTTTTGACAATCACAATGGTAAATGAGCAGAGACAGAATGCTCCCTTGTTGTTGATTTTTCCATCATGCTCACTCAATCCTCTTGCATATGACATATAATGTAAAACCTACAATGATCAGGTTATAGCAAGCATAAAACATGTACTTGTCAATCCTACAATGTACAACTTGTAATGAAAGGTAAGTCGATAAAGAGTGGTCTGTTAAGTATATGTTCAGTAATTTATAGCACACAAGAGTTTAGCACTTCAAAAATAAAAATGACTATCAATGTAATAACCTGTATCATGAATATAATACAAAACTCTTGTAAATATTTATTTCTCCAGGAAATGATCATTTATCAGCCCATGAACCCCTCCCCCACACCTATGTATTGTGACACCTCACAATCAAAAGTATAGGAAACTAGTTAGTTCCCCCAATAGCCGAAGATTTATAGTATGTCAAGTGTAAAGATAAATTTCACAAATTGGTCTGACGATATGGTTAGAAGATGGCCCCACCTATAAGATAAGAGATCCTATTGATAGATAAGAAGAGGTAGGAAAGAGAGTTTCAAGATAGTCTTAGAGTTATTTCCCAATGGAAAGTCTATGGATTTCATTAACCTTATCTTAACCACACATACTTCATGTCAGATTTGCCTACAAGTAATGCCGTACATCAGGACAATTTTGAATTTATTATTTTTTTTTTCTCATATTACCATCCTCGCTAGGTAGAATTCCCCGTTGCCAACAAGCCTGTTCAGTACTCCGATGATTTTACCTAGTCATACCACAGGCCAGTACCTGCTGCCAGCAAACCTGTTCAGTATTTCGGCGGGTTAGCCTCTTAAACCCTCAGAGACTGGCCCTCCATCTTTTAATATTTTATTATAAGATTGATTTATGCAAGAAGATGGGGGGATAGATCTGAAAACAACTTTTCTTTATTTTTTTAATTGGGATGGTATTTATGTTAGAGGATGACTTTTCGTTATATTACTTAGTGATTGTCCCGATGTAAGGGGTACTTAAGTGGATGTAGCCTATCTAAATATATGATATAATCAAGATATTTAGTGGTTAGTGGATGGTAGCATTGAGAAAGAACAAAAAGGTATCTCTAGGCTCAACTCACTTTCTTCTTTTGTAGTTATTGTGATGTTTCCATGACTAACTGCTAATTAGACATCCTTGTTACTCTTTGATAAATACACTTGACTCACTTACTTAGGTTTCTTGGAAAAACTGTATGAGAGACCTCTAGGCTTGATAGTTATGGTATCACTTCCTTATACAGTGGTGAAGAGTTTCAAGAGCAACTGCTTTAGAATGCCTTAAAAATGAGAATTTGTTTTTCAAAAATATGGCTAATTACAGTAAGTCAATATTCATTTGATGCTTTAGCAGACAAAAAATTCAAGTGTAACAATGTTTTGAAGAAAGATCCTTGAAACTGTGTACTCCTGGTGAAATAAATACTTACAGGAATCTCTAGAATTTCCTTATTAACAAAATTCAAAAGATATTTACATATATACAGTAGGAATTTTTGAAAAAAAATTCAAGAACAAGGGGGGACTTCCCCATCTACTAAGGACAATGCCTTGTTAGTTGACATGACCTATAGAAAATCCTCTCTGGAAATGGGCTTATGATAAAATTTAAGCTGGTGTCCATTTACTACAAAGGCGACTTGTCCATCGTCAATTGTTTAAATTTTTACAGCTCCATTTTTCATATACAGTGTCTACCTCGTAAGGGCCCAACCACCGAGTGGTGAGTTTTCCTTTGAAGGTTTTGAATCAGGAGTCAAACAACAGAGCCAAATCACCAGGTTGGAAGTGCTTCTTCTTAATAAACTTGTCATGCCACTTGCTCCTCTGGTTTTGGACTAATATCGTCCGTTGGATGGCATCTTGCCTAATTTCATCCAACTCATTCAATTGTAGGGCTCATTGCTTCTGAGCCTCATCTAAGTTCAATCCCAATTTTGCGGCAATACGGAAGGTCCTTACTTGGAATTTTATAGGTAGAAGTACTTGTTTTCCATACACTAGCTCATAAAGGGTATGCCCAGTGGTATTTCTCCAGGTGGTCCGGTATGCCCACAAAGCCTCTGGGAGCCTATCAACCCAATCCCAGTGATGTAATTAAACATTCTTGGTCAATATTGCTTCTAGAACTTTGTTTGTGGATTTTACCTGACCATTGGCTTGTGGGTGGTATGGAGAAGATTTACAGTGTTTAATCCCATATTTCTCTGTTCGCTCTTTCATTAGCTTGGAAGTGAATTGAGTGCCTTGGTCAATAAAAATTTCACGAGGGACACCGAAGCGGGTAAAGATGTCTTCATAGATAAATTCGACAACATACTTCTCTGTAGCCCTGAATAGGGCTTTTTCCTCTACCCATTTGCTGACATAGTCCATACCAACCAAAATATAGTTCTTCCTATGAGACATGGGTGAAATTGGTCCTACAAAGTCGAGGGCCCATTTTTTGAAGGGTTCTATCATAACTTGGGCACGCAAAGGAATTTTGTCAGCTAACGTAGGTCTTCCTATCCTTTGGCAACTATCACAACTTCTCACATACTTGGAAACATCTTTGAAAATGCTAGGCCAATAGTAACTCGAATGTACCACTTATATGTTGTACGTTTTTCAGAAAAATGGCCACCACATGGTGTATCATGACAAATTCGTAGTATCTCTGGTACCTCATCCTTTTGGACACATATACGAATAATCAAATCAGGGCCTATGTGAAAAATTTCATGACCAACCCAAGAGTAATTAGCACTCTGTGTAATACTTTTCTGCTTTTCATGAGGTGACAAATAAGACGGTAACTTCCTAGTAGCCAGATAGTTTTCCATATCCGCAAGCCATGGGGTGTTGACAGAGAGGGAAAAAATATGCTCATCCAGAAAACTATCATCTACAGGTATATCATCATCCTCATTTTTTTAATCAGGAAAGAAAATCAGCTACTACATTATCCTTTCCAGGTCGGTCAAGCACAATGATGTTAAATTCTTGCAATAACAAGAGCCACTTGGTCACTTGTCCATTAGTTATGGGTTTGTTCATGATAAGTCTAATGGCGGAATGATCGATATGTACAAATAATTCATAACCTATAATGTAATGATGAAACTTGTTAATAGCATGAACAATTGCAAAGAATTCTTTCTCGGTGATTGTGTAGTTCAACTCGACAGGGGACAAGTTCTTTCTCACAAAATAAATGGCATAGGACTGTTGGTCCTCTCTCTACCCTAATACCCCTCCTATTGCGATGTCAGAGGCATCAATGGATATATGAAATGGGAGATTCCAATTGGGCCCTCTAAGAACTGGTGCCACAGATAGCTTAGCTTTCAGGGTTTCAAAGGCAGTTTGACACTGCTCAGTCCAAAAAAAAATCAACATCTTTTATTAGTAATCCAAACATAGGTGCAACAATCTTTGTAAAATTTTCAATCAACCGCTGGTAGTATCCGGCATGTCCAAGAAAACTTCTCACCTCTTTCTGAGTCTTGGGGGGTGGAAGTCTGATTATAACCTCAATCTTTGTAGGATCGACTTTTATCCCTTCAGACGAAACATGATGTCCTAGAACCACTCCTTCAGTTAACAACATTTTTCATTTTTCATGACTTAGGGATAGGTTCATTTCCTGACATCTGATGAGGACTTTTTCTAAGTTGTATAAGAATTACTGGTAAGTGTTACCATAGACTGTGAAGTCATCCATGTATACCTCCACACAATCATGAATAAGATCAACAAATATCCCTAATACTACTCATTGAAATGTGGTAGGAGCATTACACAATCCAAATGGTAAGACCCTATAGGCACAGGTGCCCCAAGGACAAGTAAAGGTAGTCTTGTCCTGGTCTTCGGGTGTTATAAGAATCTAATTGTACCCATTGTACCCATCTAAAAAGGAAAAATACTTCTTTCCAGACAAGGTATCTATAACTTGATCAATGAAAGGGAGAGGAAAGTAGTCTTTCAGAGTGGCTTTGTTAAGTTCCTGGAAATCAACAAAAAATCTCCATTTTCTGGTCACTTTATTTGGAACCACTACAAGCAGGGATACCCACTTACTATCAGATATGGGATAAACGAATCCGACATTTAACAACTTTTGGATCTCCTCCTTGACTATATCTTTAAGTGTTGGGTTCATCCTTCTCTAGGGTTTCCTAACAGGTGTTACTCCCCCCTGGGTATATATGTGATGGATGCATGTGTTGGGGTGTATACCCTTCATGTCAGTGTATTCCCAGGAAAATGCTCCTAATTTTTCTTTAAGGATATCTACTAACTATTTATGTTGTTCTACATCTAGCCCGGAGTTTATATGTAAAAAATTCCCTGGACTAATCTCGTAGGGCATAGTATAAGACATGGCAGACTCATCTATCTCAAAAATAAAATATGTCAAAGAAAAGATGGATGGGTCTAATTGTTCTTGAAATTCTTCCCCAAACATGTACTCAAATTGGGGAAAAGACTGTGGAAAATCCACACATGTGATAGCAAAAATGAACTGGTTTAGCACATTTTCTGTTGTGTGCTCTTGAAGTTCCCATGCATGGCCACTTGGCAATATAGGTTCTTCCCATTCCTCGTTCTCATATGGACATTCAAGCCACCATATATTCTCCATAATAGGTTGAGCTGGAGGGTAAATGGTGAGCTTATGGATAGAGAGACCATTCGAGATGGTCATTTCTCCTTCTCTACAACCAATAAATGCATTGGCTATGGCTAGCCAAGGTCTTCCCAAAATGACGGGATGGCCTTTGGTAGGATCCTTTGAGTGAATGACAAGAAAATCTATTGGGTACTCCCACGAGGATAAAATAACCATGATATCATCTAAAATTCCTTCAAGTATAACCCTAGTCTTATCTGCTAATTCCAAAATGGTTGGGGTAGGCCGAAGAAAAGGTTGTAACTGTATTTGTTCCAAGGTAGTAGCGATCATAACATTGATGGCTTCCCCTAGGTCTATGAGAGTGTTTCCAATGGAGACCTCATTAATGGTTATGGTCACTATGGGGTTTCTTGGGTTCCCATACTTTTCTAGTTTTGGCTGCTCTGATATGTACTCGGAAAGTCCTCCTACAAAATTTACTATAGGAGGGTCCTTTTGGTTCCTACCTGGCTTCTTAATACACAATTATTTGATTACCTTACTGTATATTGGAATGTCTTTAATGGCTTGAAGCAGGGGAATCTTGACAAAAATATTTTTCAATTCATTCAAAATGTCAAATTTTGTTCGAGTGGTAGGTTTCTCGATTACCAATAGGTCTGGATAAGGAGGGACCTTCTTAATTTGTGAAGGTTCATTTTGGGGAAGCTTGGGTTCTTGATTATTTGGGATAATAAAATTTTCCCACCTAGTGTCATCTGTGGGTTGTTTGGTGGTTTCTTCTTCTTCTTCTTCCTGGATGACTACTGAAGGTCTCTACCTCTCTAGAACGTTTCTTGATCTTAGTTGAATTTCCTGTAATGGAATAGGAGTAATAACATATGTTGAGAATGCCTGCATCTCAACATTTTGAAGAGGTTGAGGGGGCTTATTATTGGGATTCAACACTGGTTGTGCTAGTAATAGTGTTGGTCTAGGGGAGCTTGCATTTTGATATTGTAGCAGTTTTTGTTGTGTAATAGGAGGTAAAGGTGGTGGAACAAAACCTGGTAGAAGTTGTGGAGTTTTCGGTGGGAACTGAGGATAAGGATGGTTGGACATAGGGATAGGTGGAGCTTGAGGGTTTCCTTGTTTATTTCCTCCTCTTCATCCTTGAAACTAAGAATTTTGGTACTACGTAGACCACTTTTTCCAACTTGGTGGGTTCCACTGTTCTTGTTGATAATAGAGTGGAACTTGAGATTGTAGATCCATGTATGTGGGTTGGTTCCTAGGATGCCATGGCCTCCTAGGTGCATAATAATACTCCCCAGGATCTTCACTCCTATAGATGGCTAATAAACTAGGCAATGATGGACATTTTTTAGTCACATGGCCTTCTGTATAGAAGCCACAAACTTAAATGTTATCTAATGGGAATTCCCTTGAGGAATGCTTCCTGCTATATCTTGGGCAATATATGCTCATTGATGCAATTTCCTCCTCTTGTTTCTTTTTTGTTTTTAGGGTGTCCAACTGGGAACCTATTGTGCTTAAGATATCTATTTTGAAGTTTTCTAAGAGGTTCCCTATCTCTGCTCTCGTGATACCACCTGAACTAACTGGTTTTAAGTTTCTATTATAAGGGTCCCGAACATTGTTTCTTGTTTTGGCTCTACTCCTTGAGTAATTTTTACACATTTCACATATTTCAGAAAATGGTTTATGGGAGATGTCACCTGATGCCATCAGGTTAAGCATCTCTAGATATTCTTCTGAAATTCCCTTAAGGAAAAGATCCCTAATTTCATCCTTTGGGAGGTCATGGTATTTTGACTTCTGGGAGATATAACCAAATCTTTCCATATAATCTTCAAGGGTATCATGTTCTAACTATTGGATTTTAAAGATGTCATTACAAGACTCTTTGGTCTTGCAACAGTCTTGGTACTTATTAAGAAAGATGTCTTTCATGGCTTCCCAAGATCTAATATTGGATTCTCCCAACCCCATGAACCATGTTAGTGCAGAGTCTTGTACGTAGTTGTATCTCCTACATAAGATGTCAAATTCAAATAGTAAGGTGTCTGGATCTTCATTGTTTTTACCATAAAAGGTAGGCAGTGTCGAGAGAGGAATATTCTTCATGTTGACATTTGGGGTGGTGTCTAAAATCGGAAAACCGAAGGCAGTTTCAGTTTGGTTTCCAGTTTCTTCTTCCTCCCCCTATCTTACATTGTTATGGTCCTCCTGATCATCCATATTGGCTTGGTTTCCAAAAAGAGATTACCTAGGTGGTTTTATCTTTGAAGAGAACAAGTTTTCCCTTTGATGAAAAGGTTTTCCTATGGATTGGATGTCTAGGACTCTACTTCAGCCGATTGAGACTATTGGTGCCAAATTTTTTGTGTCAGTTTGAGAGATAATTACATTGACTAAACTACCAAAAAAAAGATTCACCTGTTCAGGGTGTATGATGTCCTCAAAATTAGGGTCTCCCAATGGTGGTGTAAAATAAAAGGTTGTATGGTTTGGTTCCGCGGAAGGCTCGAGTGGTCTTTCCTCCTGTCCCAATAAGAATGGTGCTTCAATTTCTTGTTCTATAGTGCTCATTGTGTTAGTCTCTTCAGAGACTATTTTATATCTTTGAGTTGAGCTAGCTCCTATTTTTTGATATCGATCTGTGGATTTTATAAGTGGAACATTCCTTCCCTCAAAAAGGTCAGAAGGAAACTTGGTTGAAAGGTTTGATTTAGATTTAATGTATCTCCCTTTTGGGTCTCTAGGTTTATTCATGAAAGAAAGCAAAAACAAAAGAAAATGGTACCATTTGGTTTCTATCTCTATTCATGAAAGTAAACAAAAACAAAAAAGAAAAACTACCATTGGGTTTAGGGGAGCCTGCAATAGCAGATGCGCAGGTTCTTACCTCTCATCTTAAAGTTACCTGACCACCAATCTAATGCTAAGGTCTAGGAATGATTCATTTCCTAAATACTTCTTACCTTGAGACATCTCCCTCGACAACGGTGCCAAAAATGATGGGTGTTCTATATGCACTAAAAACCCTCAATTAAATTGTCAACCCGGGGTAAGTAAACTTAGAGTTGTAGAAAAATATATGCCAAGGTAGAAGGGCTGGTAGTAGTATAGTCTAACTAAGGAAGTGTCTATCTAAGGGTTAATATATTCAAGTAAATCTATCTAATGAGAAAACCCTACTAAGCAACTTTAAACTATGCAACCTAAGTACTTTTGGACAAAGGATCGATGGATAGTTCCAAGAAAACAAGTAAAAACCCTACTTGAAGCAAACTAGTTCATAACAATAAGCAAAAGCAACTATTAAGCATAATGATAAGCAAATAACAAAAGAAAACTACTTAACTTGCCTACCTAAATTCAATGAGAAACTACCAAAAATGATGGCAAGTAAATAAACAAGCTAGCAACTATTCTATTAAAGCAAGTAAACAAGTAAGAAAAACAACTAGCTAACCTACTAAAGAAAGTAAACAACTAACTACTCTAAGATAACTTCTACTACAAGTAATCTAATTAAAACTTCTCATTAAACAACTATCTAACCTAAGAGGCAAGTGAACTATATTCTTAATTCAAACTTCAAACTGTTTCTAATTCATAAAAGGAAATCTATTTAATTGAAAGCAAGAAGAACTAACAACTAACTTTTAATCTATGATAAACAAACTGCTCTTTATTCTACCAAAGCAAAAGACTATCTATTCTACAACAACAATAAAACTATCTTCTAAGCTATGAAAGAAAGAAACTATATCTTTTGATCTACAAAAGCAAGAAACTATCTTTTAACCTATGAAAACTCAAATATAGTGTTGGTGGTTGTGTGAATGTCTCTGGTGTCATATAATATCTTGATGGCACTTGACAACAAAGGATAATTCAAGCGGTAGAATCTCTACACTGATCTCAATAGCAAAGTGAAAGGTATGGATTAAACAATCCAATGAGAATTTAGCCATTACGGAAACAATGTTAATTACCCTACATATTTATGGAATTATTACTCATGTATTAACCATCAACAATATAACGAGATTTTAATTATACTTCTATGCTATATAAGAAAAATTCACAAATAAATTCAATCATCAACTAAGAATTGGAATTGAAATCTAATTCTAGGAAAGAAAGTACATAAAATAAAACTATGATATGTCTATTTTAACAATTCAAAGTGCAAGAACGAAAATGCTTAAAAACAAAAATTAAAGCATGACATATGAAAAGTAAACTAATGAATGCATTAACCAACAACTAGTTAAGCAAGATCTATATAAAAATGGAATAAGCAATCTATAATTAAAGAACTGAAACTAATCCTATCCATCCGTCAAATCCTTGTTAAAGAAGACATGCAATAAAACTCTGTTCTATCCTATTTCAAACTCAGTTTTAAACTTCATTCTAAAAGCATAAATAAAACACAATCTAATATCTAATTGCACATGGGGTTAGTCTATGAATTTGAAGATTCGTTCGTAACTACATAATCAACACATACTAATACAAGCCTTCATACTAACCTGCAAAAGAGAGTTAAAATGATCAAACTACAACATGAAATTAATTAATAAAGGAAAAATAACAATGCATGTACAAGAAATAAAAAAGAGACATCTAAACTATAAATACATGAACAACTTAAAGAATAGTTACCAGACTGTTGGTGGTCCCCCCAGCAAGTCTTGGTCACTTCCTAAAGGCACACCATGAACTCAACAAATTGATTTCACCATTAAAACTCAAAAGCATAGTTTCTATATAATCTAGCAATGAAAAATGACAAAACTGAGTAAAATCGTGTTTGTCTCCAATACACTGGTTCTTCTACTGCTTCTTCTATCTGACCACCATGGTGGTATTTATAATATTGATAGACCAAGTGGTCGACCAAAGGAGGGTCGAACCACTTATAAAATTGGAAAATTACATTAATGGTGCCCTAACTGTCGAAATAGAGCGAGCCAATAATCGCCCTTCTTAACAACTTAAACTAAGTTGTCAAGGGTTCAATAGATGGAGGGGGCAAGCATGAGCAAAACCAATGTTCCTGATTCTCCCACCACTGGCCACCAATACTGTAACCACCAAATCACCCATCATTTTTGTGCAAGACGCAATGTTGGACGAAGTGTCTGACCGAGTACCAGATCGAGTACTGAAAGAAGTGCCAGACTAAGTGCCGGAAGCAGAAACGTGATGTGTTTTTTCCCTGTAACACAAAAAAACGTGAATTAGATCCTTGGAAACATAAAAACGTGATGAATTATACTCAATATCAACATTAATCATGAATCATACATACCTGGTGTAGATCATATTGTTTTAGCACAAAATTCTTCAAAAAGCATCTCCAAAACATGAAAAACACATGTACATTCGACAAAAGTATCTAATAACTGTCATAAAACTGATCATATCTCGATCCCAACAAAGGGGTTATCCTTCATTCCATGGGAAGAAGGGGATGAAGGCCTAGAGGGATTATTTTTGGCTAAGAATATAAAATCCTATATATATACATTCCAGATGCTTCTCTCAGGGATCCCTCGAGAAAGAAATTAAATTATTCTCTCTAAGAAAAGGGTGACCCACAAGAATAAATGATAGTGAATTCTTAGGGGGTTATTTGGAGGATAGGAGATCTCATCATGAGTTGGCCTATCATGATCATGGGTATCTAGTGGTATGACATTGCCATCATCTGGCCACCAAGCTAGGGTAGTGCCTCTCAGTTACACAATTGAGAGAAAGTGGGTCTCATCACGATCCAAGGTTCTCATTTACGCAAGGTATTTTTGAATGACATTGTCATTATATGGACACCATTCTGGGACAATGGCAATCAACTCATCCTTTAAAACATGAAAGAAACAAATAATAAAAAGAGGATGGGCTCGAAAAAAGTGCATTGGAAACGAAGGTTCCACAGACCTTTTACAAAGGAACCCATGAATGAGACACTACAACCCATTGTATGTCATGAACCTCGTGCTCAGTGAGTCTTGATACATAAACACTTCATATAATTCACATGGATTAGAGAGGGATTACTTGGGAAATAATCCTTGACCTAGGGAAAGATATACCCAATAGGACACCTCGTCAACCCTCCCATATCCAAGCTTGTCAATTTGCATAATGTCTTTGACAAATTACTTGTTTGATCGGGTAATATTTGATGCACATGATTTTGTTGGCTCATTTATTGATTTGATTTACTCATCATGATATTATGAGTTCAGATCCTTGGAGGGCATGCTTATTTGTCTTTGCAGGACCTAGTTGGTGGGTAGTTTTGGAAGAACAAACCTATCTTGGGATTCCATGGGGCTTGAAGCCCACAGGTTGGATGCCAAGGGCCCACATGCCGGATGAAAGAGACGAACCTTTGGAGGCCTATAGAACAACATGGATGGCATGACCTATACCTTACATGGAAAATATTTTTACTAGGAGAGGAAAAACACCACTTCTATAAGATTGACATCACCTAGAGGGATAGGGTTTGGTGGTGAAGGTGTTTCTTGATGAAATGTAGCACGTTTTGAAGGAAGAAAGATTGAATACCATAAATAGAGGACTTGGATGAGTGACAAGTGGCCTTTGGAGGCCTAACCATGAATCTACTACCCCAATGAATTCTTCAAATTTCCAAAATGTCCCCTAAAGGAGTGACATCACCTTATTCTAGGGTTTCTTTTGTGTGAAAGTGAACTTTAAGTGAATTGTTTAATATTATTTTGTTGCAAAGGGTAAGATAAGGGTTATGGACCCCTTATATTTTGTTTTACCCTTGCTAATGTGGAAAAAATTGTTATTGTTACATCCACTATAACTTGTTGTGGTTCTCTTTCATCCACTATAACTTCTTGTTGTTACAAAACTAACTTACAACCATTAGGGATGCATAAATATAACCCTCTAACCCTAGATAACTACTAAACTAACTCCAATCATTGGCTGAATTTTTTGTTATAAGTATTGGTTTTCTACATCCATAAGGCTAATAAATATCACTGAAGTAAGATTTTGTTGCAGCCATTCTTTTATGCTAAAGTCTTACTCTATCATCGTTGAGTTGAGCTAGTCTTTACTAGCTTTCCTCTTGCTTATTCAATTGGACTTTTAGCACTTTTTTTCCAGTCTTTATTATGTTTTATATGTTGATATATATCACTGATTATTTATGCAATTAGGGACATAAAAATTAACTTGTTTTTCCACCTAACATATCATATCATATACTTGGTTTTCTTTGTGTCTTGGGAAGGCATTCTTCTCTCAACAAGATCACTCAAAGCATTAGCAACCATAAATCTTTCCCATGAATCTTTTCCAAGTTATCCCTACCATTTAGAATTGAAATTTAGGGGAATCCATCCATACATATCATTTTCCATCTCATTTCCCCCTAGAGTTACCAGGATTCCCCATTTGAGGTGACTACCTCACCTATAAAGTGACAGGAACACTTGCCTAAGGTGACAGTGGGTAGGTTCTCTCTAAGTTGTCACCAATTGGTGGTTGGATCAGGATTTTCCCAACCTACAACTTGTGCAATAATAATGACCCTTGAATCTACCTTGGTCACATGATTCTTCCCCAAGTTGAAGTCATGTGTGGGGATTCTACCTCGGCATGAAAAATAGTTCCCACACATGCTCCACCTTGGTTGGCATGTTGCATTAGCTATTTTTTACGGGTCTCATCAATTTATTATGAGAGACATTTTATTTTTGGCATGGTCCCTGGGTGAGAATCTAGAAGTTTAATGATTGTATTTTATCTTTTTCTAGCTACAAGCCTCTGGGCCTTCATCCCCTTCTTCCCATGAAATGAGGGACAATCCCTTCTTGGGTCAACACACATGAAAATCCCAAAAGGTAAGTAGATGAGAGGATGAAGTGTAGAAAGTGACAAGTATGATTGGTAATGACATGATGACATATCAAGAGGACCTCTTATTGGCACACTTATCACTAAGGGTGACCCACTTACTAGGGTGCAATGTCAACCACCAAAGTGAAACAGGGAAAAGAGCATAATTTCCAAGAAAACGTTACATAATCAAAAGAAGTTTAAAATGTAATGAAATCAAATGCCTAAAATATTGGAATGATACTTATCACTATATCTGATTTGTACCCCATGGAGAAAGACCCGATGTCTTATAGAAGCTAGCTGATGTGGTGGATACCCACATGATGAACCTAAAATTGTGGTGGCGAGGTGGGTCTTTGTTTGTGCAAGTTGACAATGTTGGTCAAGTTGTCTCTTGGTACTCCATGTATGAAACTTGAGAGCCTTGAGACATCATCTCTTTATATATCCTTAGGTGTTGGGCATTGTTAGCACTAGAAGTCACATCCAGATTGCATCAAAGGTAAGCTCAATACCCATCATTTTATATGTCACAGGTTGGTTTTAAAGAGGCCAAATGGGCATAGACTCAAGACAATATCGTTTTAACTCAGAAAACAGGGACCAACATGCACAAGTAGGTGAGGTCTTGATTAAATTCAGTCAGTAAGTTGAGCTTAAGTGTGAATAGAGGGAAAACTTAGTGAGAAATATGAGCGAGACTGTTATGGTCATCAGGCCTTCCAACAACTCAGAGAAGACAAACTCAAGCTCAGGATAACTCTTAAGCCTAAGTTCAGACACTAAAACATGTCAAAAAAACACAGTCACAACAACACCATGATCAAACCTGCATCACGATGCAGCTACGACAACTCGACTGGATCATCCATGCTCGAGCCATTCAGTGTAAGAGTAGAAAAGATAACATAGGAAATTGATTAAAACTGGCCAAGATACTACTGTGATCAAACTTACATCACAACAACATAACTACCCTCGACTGGATCATCCATGCCCAAGTGTTCTAACACAATTGTTATAGAGAAATGAAAAGGAAACTAAATTTCATTAAACAAGAAGTCTCAAATACAGATACGTAACCAGAAGAACCAGAGATTCATCAAAACTTTACAATACGAGAGCCTTGCTCAACCATCCACTATAACAAAATATCAAAACTGCCTATATATACTAAAAAATGCTGCAACCACCAAGAATGTGATCGGACCCCTGCATTCAAAGCTTCCATTCGGTGCCTACTCTGTCAGCCTGTGTAGGCCTTTCTTATGTTAGACATGAGCTAGGCACAGTTATGTGCTTTATAGGAAAAATTGTCCATAAGGAAGTTTCAGATTGACAGTCTTCCTTAACGAATGCTCTCTACATGTTTTCCATTTATGTGTTGAGATGAGGTCTAAAATTTCACCCCCATATTCAATAACTAACTTCGTCAGGATCAATTTAGGGCCTGACACTTATGAATGTTTCTAGGTGGTGCCATACGAATTTTTCGAGTCAATCCTGATGTCTCAAGGCCAAGAATATATTCTTCTGTGACCAATACAGACGCTTTCAATCTTTGGTGCAACTCCTCTCCATCGCTCCATATTCAATGTGACCTAGGGCCATGAACCTATGAAATTGCATGATTGTAGGCGTGACCAAGGGTCTTCTGAAAGAAAACCTCTTTTGTCCTCAGAATTCACCATGAACCGCCACGCATCCCTTTCTAAAAACCATGGTTCCGATTGTGGCCTGCCCCTGAGATTTTAAAACGTGCACACCTTCTGACCCCGCAATTTTGCGTGATCGTTGATCTTGTGATCTAATATTAGGCCCCCTAATCAACAACTCATCTCTGGCTCTTTTTAGATTGACGAATCAAATCTTCCCCTTCAAAACAATGGTCGAGATTTCCTTCACAGATTATCCTTTGAGAATTTCAATTCTCAAACTCCATTTGTCTTCTATTTATTTTATCTATAGAGAAGGATCTAGCGACGCGTGGCTCCTACTGATTGATGGTTCAGATTCTCTTTGGGTGCTTCGGGACTTCAGGCACTTCAAGACTTCAGACGCTTCGGGACTTCGGGCACTTCGACACTTCGGCCACTTCGGGCTTCGGCCCTTCGGGACTTTGAAATGTTTCTCATTTTAAATATCCCAAATCTCATTTACCTGAAGGCTTGGATCGACTTCCACCTGACCCCTTTAATATCAACAGTTCATACTCACTTCGGGGCCTTTTTCTTTGGCTCTAGACTTTGCACAAGTTGTCACTCCCGAATGTCTGTGAGCCACTGATCTGGACTATTTTGGGAATCTTCACTATTAAAATATTAAAACTTCCTTATGCTTAGGCTTCAATCCCGAAACAGACTACTAATAAATCTTCATTTTGTGTTCATGGTTGTGGCCTGTACGGTCAAGGATTCAGATGACCAAATGTGGGCTGGGAAAACAGGGAGACTGGTGCACTTTAAACATAGAGGGGGGGAAAACAAAAATGATTTTACAAGACAAAGGGGGAAACATTTAAGATTTGGTTTGCGAAAAGGAGAGAGACAGGGAAAAATTACATACTTAGGTAGAAACCACAAACCCATAGGACTCTGACAAGTTCATGTGATAACATTTGGCTCCACAGGGGATGGCATGCTCCCTGCGAGCTGCCAAGAACAAGTATTTCTAGTGCCTTAGCTGTTGGGTTATGGATTCGAGATAAAAAAATTTCACTTAAGGCCGACATGTACACTATTCTACTTATAAAAAGGAAAAAAAACACACATGCTCTAGAAAGATCTTATTTATGTATAGTCTTAGGCTAACTGATTTTTACAATGCATTAGGTTAAAGAAAACGTCCACCATAACACCCAGACTGTTCGGTAATATAATTCTTCTCTTTACTGCAAATAATCCATAAAAGGTAAGGGAAGTATGAAAACATAAAGAAAACATGTATTGGAACACTGACAATACCTCCAAATGATGATAATATGAACAATTTTTCAGGCTCCAATATTTTTGGAAAACACATTTCCTTATATAACCCCATAGGTTCACAAAATTTATAATCAGGAAATCTTGACTGGTAAGAAAGTACCTCCTGATATTCATGGTTACTCACTCATCGTTTGATGTTCTCAGAGTGTACAGGTGGGTAGAGGACTAATGCGGGTCAGCTGATCCCAGGTGATACTTGCTCATTTACAGGTTCAAGACAGGAGATAAACTACACCTTTAGCTCCTCTATTTCTCCTTTGTCTACTCTGATAACATCTGCTAGCTGAGAGAAAGAAGTCTCTTCATGTATATCCATGGATGGATCTTCCTCTCTATCATGTTTCTTAGTGTATTTTGCAGGCTCAAGATGGTTGATTTCCACACAATGCTCTTCCTTAATGTATAAAGGAAAAGGCTCTATAGTATGGTCTTGGAAATCCTTCATATTCACATCAGAATCATATTCATAGTTGTCATATTAGGATGCTTTCTCCCCAAGTCAGAAAAATGTGGTGTGGATATCTGTTGCTCTTCATATGAACACTCATTAAAGAGGGGTGAGCGCAAAATGCCTCCATCTTGCAAAAAAGGAGTGATATCTTGATTCTTCTCTTCGATCCTAGGTAGAAATACATTGTGGAAAACCTCTTGAAGGAAAATATAAGAATCCTCCTCCACCACTATCTCTTCCTCCAAATCTGAGACAATAGGTGTGTCAGGGGAAAAAAATAATACATCCATGGCTATGTAATCATCAACACGCTAACAATCATATTTGGGAGAATGGAAAAGATTTTCTCTTCATCATTTTCGTTGGGATATCCATCAAAAGTGGGCTGCTTTTGGTCAATATCTACAAAAATTTCTTCTTCATAAGAAGGGATTCCCAAAAAATTCATTTCAAGGACTGAAATATCTTCTACATCTCCTTAATAAGAGCAACAAGAACTATCTTCCTCCAATTTTTCTATTTTTACAGAATGTGCTAGTACCATTTCCACCAACTCATATGAGGTATACCCCTCCTCCTCACAGCTTTCATCCTCATAGCTTTCATTCTCACAACTTTCATTTGAAACAGTCATACCTTGAACACAGTCTTTATATTATTCACAACAATTATGAAAAATTAACTTAGAAGAATAAAACTTTTGACAATGCCTATTAAAATATGCATGAAATTCTCATAGGGAGGAGATGCTAGCAAGGGGTAAGGAGTGATACCATTCACGAGCATCTTCTTCTAATGAGAACATGAACATATTTAATAATACATCCTCATTATGTATCTCCCATTGATGCACGAGTTCATGAAACTCACAGAGATACTCTACAGGGTTTTCCTCTTTACGCTCTCTAAATATGGGAAAAAAATCACCCCATTCATCCATAGTAGGAACAACATTAGGAAAACCAGGAACATAGGAGAAATTAAAAGGAGCAAACCTCCAAGCCAATATTCTTTCCATTTCGAACCAGTGAAGTCACCAATCGATTCTTTAATCATGGAGTCTCAAGGTGAATGATATGCAGTCTGAATGTGTTTGGTCTTTGTTCACCATCAAAGACTGGATCTTATCATTCTCAATCTCCTAGGGAACTTTCAAGATGAGAAAGCAGCTGCTAAAATCCTTTTCGAGAAAAATTCTTTGGGTCAGTTTTGGGTGTGCTAGAGGTAGCCACAACTGAAATAGTGGAGTCGACATAGTGGAGTCACCAGGTGCAAGCACAATCTTCAATGGTTTTGATATCTAATGCACCTTCAAAATTAGAAGCTCTTCGTTGTTCTATCCCAGGGAAATGTCTTCAATTCGTTCCTCAACAATAGCACCAGAAATGTTAGCACTAGAAGTCACCTCCATATTGCATCAAAGGTAATCCCAGTACCCATCAATTTATATGTCATAGGTTGGTTTTAAAGAGGTCAAATGAGCATAGAATCAAGACAATATCATTTTAACTTAGAAAATGGGGACCATCATGCACAAGCAGGTGAGGTCTTGATTAAATTCAGTCAGTAATTTGAGCTTAAGTGTGAGTAGAGAGAAGACTTAGTGAGAAAGATGAGCGAGACTGCTATGGGCATAAGGCCTTCCAGCAACTCGGACAAGACAAACTCAGGCTCAAGATCACTCTTAAGACTAAGTTCAGACACTAAAACATGTCCAAACAACACAGTCACAACAACACCATGATCAAACTTGGATCACGATGCAGCTATGACAAATCGACCAGATCATCCATGCCCAATCCATTCAATGTAATAGGGGAATGATAACACAGAAAAACAATTAAAATTGGCCAAGATACTACTGTGATCAAACTTACATCACAACAACATAACTACCCTCGGCTGGATCATCCATGCTAGAGTGTTCTAACATAGTTGTTACAGAGAAATGAAAAGGAAACTGAATTTATTTAAAAAAGAAGTCTCAAATACATATACATAACCATAAGAACCATAGCTTCATCAAAAATTTACAATACGTGAGCCTTGCTCAACCATCCACTATAACGAAATATCAAAACTTCCTATATATACTAAAAAATGTTGCAACCACCAAGAATGTGATTGGACCCCTGCATTCAAAGATTCTAGTCGACACCTACTATGTCAGCCTGTGCAGGCCTTTCTTATGTCAGGCATGAGCCAGGCGCAATTATGTGCTTTAAAGGAAAATTTGTCCATAAGGAAGCTTCAGATTGGAAATATGCCTTGATGATTGCTCTCTGCATGTTTTCCATTTATGGGGTGAGACGAGGTCTCAACTACCACCCCCATATTCAATAACTACCTTCATCGGGATCACGACAGGGCCTGACACTCATGAATGTTTCTAGGTGGTGCCATACAATTTTTTTGAGTCAATCCCGACCTCTCAAGGACAAGCAGGTCTTCTTCTATGACCAATACAAATGCTTTCAGTATTTGGTGCAACTCCTCTCCATCGCTCCATATTCAATGTGACCTAGGGCCATGAACCTACACAATTGTGTGAATGTGGGCAAAACCAAGGGTGGTATGAAAGAAAACCTCTTTTTTCCCTGCAATTCACCATGAATTTCCACACATCCCTTTCTAAAATCATGGTTTCGATTGCAGCCGACCCCTGATATTTTAAAACATGCGCACCTTCTGACCCCGCAATTTGGCATGACCATTGATCTTGCGATCTAATATTATGCCCTATAATCAACGGCTCAGCTTTGGTGCTTTTTAGATTGATGGATCAGATCTTCCCCTTCAAAACAATGACCAAGATTTGCTTCGCAGATCGGCCTTCAGGAATTTCAATTCTCAAACTCCATTTGTCTTCTGTCGCTTTTATCTGAAGTGAAGGATTTGATGATGTGTGGATCCTACTGATCGAAGGCTCATATTATCTTTGGGCTCTTCGGGACTTCAGGTGCTTCAGGACTTCATACACTTTGAGACTTCGGGCACTTCGAGCTTCGACCCTTCGGGACTTTGCAATGTTTCTCATTTTAAATCTCCTGAATCTCATTTACCCGAAGGATTGGATTGACTTCCACCTAGCCCCTTTAATATCAATGGTTCATACTCACTTCAGGGCCTTTTTCTCTAGTGCTATACTTCATGCAAGTTGGCACTCCCAAATTCCCCTTGAGTCGCTAATCTGGACTGTTCTGGGAATCTTCGTTGTTAAAATATTAAAACTGCCTTCTACTTATGCTTCAATCCCAAAAGAGATTGCTAAGAAAGTTTCTCTTTATGTTCATGGATGCAACCTGCATGATTAAGGATTCAGATGACCGACTATGGGCTGGGAAAACAAGGATACCGGGGCACTTTAAACACAGAGGGGGGGAAAACAAAAATGATTTTACAAGCCGAAGGGGGGAAAATTTAAGACTTGGTTTGTGAAAAGGAGAGAGACATGGAAAAATTACAGACTTAGGTAGAAACTACAAACCCACAGGACTTTGACAAGTTCATGTGATAATAGGCATAACAGGTTAGATATACTAACTCCCTAGGGGTTTAAACCCTTTTATTCCCTAGGGAAAGTAAAACCTAACAAGGTAAATGTAGGAGGGTGTAAGCCCTTTTACTCCTCCTCGCAACCTTTGAGATAGCATTTTCCACAAATAACAATTATAAAACTTAGTGGAGGATGTATTCCCTTATACTCCATGTATCTAGCCAATAATGACCATGGAACAAGAAAGAAAACTAATAATATGCATATTTTTCTTACCAATCCCAAAAAATCTCAAGACAAACCCTAGTTCCCAAGTATATTTTATCACCAAATAAAGATAAAAGGCCTCTAAGAGCTATAACACCACTTCACTACAGAAGATAAGAGATAAACCATAGCACAAGAGAGAGAGAATGAATTTTCCCAAGATGGGTGCAAATTTCATCCAAGTAGATCTCCTCCAAGATGGGAGAGTTATGTTAAATGAAATGAGTTTGATATTTATTTATACTGAACCTCTAAGATAAAGTTTGTCCACTTAACAAGAGTAAACCACAAAATAAGGGAGACATTTCCCTTTATTTTTCCCCTTTACAAAGTAATATTATTTTTGCACATGACATCACTCCTTTAAGGGCAACGTTTTGGCACTTTGGCCAATTCCTTGAACTTGGAGATGAAACGTTGGGCCTCCAAATACCTCCTTCTCAAGTGACAGGGTATTCTCCATCAATCCAAGTCTTCTCTAGCCTCAAAAGGTGCCAAGTGTCAACATCCCACCACCACCACCAAACCCTATCCCCAACAAGACGTCAAGTCCCAAGATGTAGCACTCTAGCCTCCAAAGGTAAGTCATTGGGGTGATAAAGGCCTAGGATGGATCCTCTAAGGTGTCTCTCAATCCTCCAAAGAATATTATCATCATCCAGTATGCATGCCATGGTATCCAACCTATGGGATTCTTTCCTCAATGAAATCCCAAGATGGGATTATTCCTACAAATCGTCCACCAGTCAAAGTTCTACAAAGATAGATAAGTGGACCCTCCAAGGATCTCAATTCAAAGAATCATGGAAAGTAAAATCACATCTAATATAAGATCCATTCAAGCATGTACATAAAAAACTACCTCATCAAATTAAACAAGTGCTCAAAGACCCTATGATATTTTCCAAGGTTAGGTATGGGAGGGTTCACAAAGTGACCTATTGGTTGAATCATTCCTTAAATAAAGGAGTGTTTCCTAGGTGGAAACTATTATCCCCAACTCATAGGGATAACTAAGGAGATGATGTCTTGAGGCCCTCAGGTTATAGACATGGAGTATCGAGAGATAGATTGACCAACAATGTACACTTGTATAGATAGAGGCCCACTTCTCCACCATAGTTCCAGGTTCATCAAGACACTATCCACCACATCAACTGACTTTCAGAAGACATTGAATTTTTCTCCATGAAGTACGAGTCAAGTATTGTGGTGAGTGTAATTTCAATATTTGAGGCATTTGATTTTATTTCATCTATTACTGCTTTTGATTATGTATCATTTTCTTGGACATTATTCTCTTTGCTCTATTTCACTTTGGTGGTTGAGATTGCAC
The DNA here is from genome assembly GCA_032191745.1 of Picea mariana. NCBI lineage: Eukaryota > Viridiplantae > Streptophyta > Pinopsida > Pinales > Pinaceae > Picea > Picea mariana. Next base: position 178,682 of record JASDQU010436685.1, read on the forward strand.
CCTAGTAAGTGGGTCACCCTTGGGAATACGTTTTCTACTGGGAGGTCCTCTTTTTGATTCATCGTTCCATTCCCAACCATACTTTTAATTTTCCACACTTCATCCCCTCATCTCCTTATCTTTTGGTATTTTTGGGTGTACTGACCCAAGAAGGGGTTGTCTCTCATTTCATTGGAAGAAGGGGTTGAAGGCCCAGAGGTTTGTAGCTAGAAAAAGATAAAATCCAATCATGAACCTTCTATATTCTCGCCCAAGGATCCCGAGTACAACAAAATGTCTCTCATAAGAAACTGATGAGACCTGTGAAAAATAACTAATAACAAAATGCCAACCAAGGTGGAGCATGTGTGGGCACTGTTTTTAATTCTTAGGTAGAAGCCTTACACATGTTTTCAACTTGGGGAAGCATGACATGACCAGGGTAGAGTCAAGGTGAGTACAATTTTTCATGCTTATGTATAAGCCCCACCTTGGCTTCAACCTGGAAACATCTTAAAAGAATAAAAGAAAATAAATGGGCTTGGAAAAAGGTTGCATTGAAAATGAAGGTATGACACACCCTCTACAAAGGCACCCATAAATGAGACATTGTGACCCCTTGTATGTCATGAACCCCATGCCCAAAATCATTTCCCTTATCCATATCACTTCATCCACATGACTTAAAAAGAGTTCCACTCGAGAAACACTCCTAAAATTGAGGTACAATTCACCCAATAGGTCACTTTATCAAACCTCCCATACCTAAACTTGGGAAATTGCATAGGGTCTTTGAGAACTTATTTATTTTGATGAGGTAGTTTGGATGTGTATGATTATATCGACTTTCTCAAGGAGGCAAGATGTTAACCTTCTACTCTAACGACTTGCTCAAGGAGGCAAGACGTCACCCTTAGAGGGATGACGCCACTTTAGGGTTTCTATTGTGCAATTTTTTAAATTTAAATTTGATGTTATCTTGTAAAGGGGTAAAGTAAGGGTTATTGACTCGTTGCTTTGTGTTTTACCCTAAACTAAGTGTAAAAGCATTTTTTTATAAATAGAGATCATTTCTATATCATTTGATCATAGCTCTCCCACTGTGAGAAGACTATATTGGATGAAACTTGCACCCTACTTGGGAAATTCTCTTTATCTCTCCTGGTTACAATCTATTGCTATGTTTTTTCTTTTCTATTGGTGGAATATGTGATGAACACTCTCTCTTGGAGTGTATTTATTGCTTTATGGTGGATATAGCTTGGTTAAAGAAAAAGTTTATCTTGTTTTGTGCTTGGACTAGGTAAGGAAAATATCATGTTCCTTCTTTCCTTGGTACAAGTATAATATTATAATATTCTTGGGAGTATAATTGCATACAACCTCACTAAGACCATCATTTTGTCTTGAATTAATTTATTGCATAAAGGAATACTAGGAGCAGTAGGGTTTACACCCTCCTAGGTGTTCCCTAGTTAATTTAGCTTGCCTTGGGGAGTAAAAGGGATTACAACCCCAAGTACATAGCTCTATTAACTCATTAATTTTAAATAATCCATAACCAAATAGCTAAAGGCACTAGTCTCTTGCTTTGGAGAAATAAAATCATTGCATTGAGATACGTAAAAAACACGAGATATTGGAATTGTTTGAGTTGGAAACTTTTCTTCATGCTAAGATCTTGTCAAGGAAACTAAGGCGTCTTGATTGGATTGTTATTATTAGAGATATAAATCATTAAAATACACATCCATTAGGGCTGCAGAAAATCATTCTCTTACTTACTTATAACTCACATTTCAACCTTCAAACGTTGCTAATAATTTACCCCTACCATCTACTAGTCTTAGAGCACATTTTGGGTGGATTACTTATGGGTTTTGGTGGATGCTTTTTATGCTGTAATAAAAAAAATTCTACAGCCATAAGACTGCAAATATATCTCTGCAATAATTTTCTATAACAACCTTACATTGATGCTAAAGTCTTATGCTTTTATACTTGAGTTGTAGTAGTGTTTACTACCTTATCTCTTGCATTATTTGTGTAACTTTTAGCATCTTATATTGCAGCTTTATTAATTGTTTCTTGTTGATATATATTTTTGTTGATTTCTGAAAATAGGGACAGAAATCTTAACTTTCTCATCCACTTAGCATATATCTTGTACACTTGGATTTTCTTGTGTCTTGGGTAGGTATAACACTTTCCGCAGGTACTCAAAGACTTGGAAACCTTAAACCACTTCCAAGACGTGTCATCAATGACATATTCAAATTAGAAACTTGAACTATATGGGAATCCATTCATAAGTATCAATTTCCATCTCATTTCCCCCCAGGGTCACCCAAGATTCCCCCCTTGAGGTGACCATTTCACCTCTAAAGTGACAGGAATACCTATATGAGGTGATAGTGTGTAGGTATTCTCCTAGTTGTCACCATCTTGTGGTTTGGGTCAGGATTTTCCCAACCTACGATTTGTGCAATAAAATTTTGGCACCATTTTTGAGGAGGATTTTGAATCCTCTTTCGTGCCCCAATGACAATTTGGAAAGATACCATCCCAAATCCTTTACCCCTAGATTTCTTGGTGACTCCACTTGAAGGATGTTCCCATTCCACCCTTGATTATATCTTCTTGAAGTTCATTTTACGACTCCACCTTCCAAGAACCTACCTTTCCCTAATTACCTTGTCCATCCTTTGATGAGCCTTGATCTCACCTCGTGACTCCATTGAGGTATTACCCTAAGTAATGGAACCATGGCCTGACAGGACTTACCATGGGAATTCCATAAGGTGTACCTTTCTCTTTATGTTTAGAATATCCTCGGATATCCAAATCATTTATCTACAAAGTGGAGGAAAAATGCCCTAAATTTAATGGTGATCCAACTCTAGCAGTCACCCATGTCATGAATTATATGAAGTATGATTCAAGATTAAATGTGCTACATGAAGATGTGCTGATGAAAATTATTGTATATTCACTAGAATCAATTCAAAGGAGTTGGATTGCACATTCATGTAATCTAATAAGTATCCCATCTTATATAAATCTCATTAAAGAATTTCTCAGGCATTATCGACCAACAACCTAGAATTTGCAAGATACTTTCCAAGAGCTCAAAGAAACTCTTTGTAGAGAAGGTTTTCCTATAGATGATGATGAAGAAAATCTTGAAGAATATCTCGATTAAGTTTCTCATGTTGAATATCCGGATGAGACATTTGATGAAGATGAAGTTATTATATCTTCTCTTCCACTTGATGAAGACATACGAGACTTCTGCTCCTCCTACACATCAATAAGAGAACATGATGAGTTGTGACCGTTTTGAATATCTTAATGATACTTTATTCCATGAATTTGGAAGTGAAGAAGTATTAGAGGATCCCTTGGATATGACAGATCATTTTGAAAGGAGGTAAAAAAAGAACTCTATATTAAGGATGAATCCCCTTGCGATGAAGAGGCAATGAATGGGCATGTACATAAAAAGAAATAAGAATTTTGATGAATTGCAAAATGAAACATGTTGGGACATCATTATATTTTCTCCCACTTGATGAAGGTGAAGTTGTCCGACCTTGCTTTCCTCCTGTGCATGAAGTTGAAGAAGCCATTAGTCTTAATGATGAAGAAATTCAAGATTCAGTTGAAGGTTCCCTAGCCTCTGTCCTTCCTACACACAAAGACAAAGAGATGGTCAATTTTAGTCACAATGATGGTCTTATGAAAGAAACCATGGATATGGTTCATGAGCATATAGATAATTTCATACAGACTAGGAGACACACATGGGACTTTGGTTGTTTCATTTTTGTTAGAGACCCCATTTATGACATTGATGGTAGCTATCAAGCAAAAGGGGTTGAGTTGTCATCTTCAAAAGACTTGTATTCATGCGTATATGATTCATATGTTTGGAAAAATGATGATGATATGGTTACAAATTTGTTTCTTCCATTCAAGGATGATCCGTCACGGTGTTTTCAGGGTGATTTTCTGTCATCCCTTGGGATTTTTGATGTAGATCCTTTTGGGGACATAGACTTGTTCTATGAGGAATTTCATCCACCTTCGTCCTCAATTTTAGACAAACACCAGGATGTGGCCATCCCAGAAGAACCAAAATCTCACTCTACAAATAGAAAGTATTTTCATCTTGGGGATTTTTAGGAGGATTCACAAATGAAGAGGCAACATTTTCCTAGACCTCAGCTTGTCCCTTACCTCATTTCTTCTTCTCAGGGAAATCATGGGGTCTTCTCAGGATATCTCATGTCCTCTTAGTCTTCAAGAAGAAACAATCATGCTAATGGCGATGTATATGAGCCATCATATACATATGGTAGTCCTCTTCAGATATGGATTGATCAAGATTGTGGTTACACTTTCAGGAAGGATGATTAGGCTGATAATTTCTCTTTTTAGCAGGATTTACTCTCTCCCTACCATCTCCATTAATTGAATTTCATGACTGATTATATTTTTATTCATAATCATGAATATTATATGCTTAAATTATATTTGTTGTATCACATTATTAAGGACAGGGGGAGATACCCTGATGAAATGATGAACAAGTGGTTGCACTGGTTGTAAGAATTCACCTGACATTTTAAGACTTGATATTTAGGGTCCTAAGGCCCCAGGTAGGTCCTCTTTCTTTCCTTTAATTTTCATATTGATTTCTCATGATAGTTTAGATGCATTTCATCTTTCATTTTTCTCTACTTGCATACTGATTTCATGCTTAGTTTAGAATTTTTTGGAAAAAAAAAAAAATTTTATTTTCTAGATTAGTTGTCATTTTTTTTG
>JASDQU010436685.1:183648-194484 GCA_032191745.1 Picea mariana
AGAGACATATTGAACAATAGTGTCCACTTGCATAGATAGAGGTATGCTTCACCACAACGGTTCCAGGTTCATCACAATGGTATCCACCACATGAACTAGCTTCCAGAAGACATTGTATCTTTCTCCATGAGGTACAAGTCAGGTATCATGGTGAGTGTCATTTAAATATTTAAGGAATTTGAGTTTGTTGCATCTATTACTTCTTTTTATTATGTAAAGTTTTCTTGGACATTATACTCTTTTCCCTATTTCACTTTGGTGGTTGACATTGCACCCTAGTAAGTGGTTTACCCTTGGGGATAGGTTTGATACTAGGAGGTCCTCTTGATGGGTCATCGTGCCATTCCTGACCATATTTGAAATTTTAAACACTCCATCCCCTCATCTCCTTACCTTTTTGAATTTTCATGTGTACTGACCCAAGAAGGGGTTGTCCCTCATTTCATAGGAAGAAGGGGCCAAAGGCCCACATGCTTATAGATTGAAAAAGATAAAATCCAATCATGAACCTTCTATATTCTCACCCAAGGAAACCAAGGACAATCAAATATCTCTCATAAGAAACTGATGGGACCCATGCAAAATAACTAATAACAAAATGCAAAACAAGGTGGAGCATGTGTGGGCACTATTTTTAATGCTTAGGTAGAAGCCCTACACATGTTTTCAACTTGGGAAATCCTGATGTGACTAGGGTAGAGTTAAGGTGGGCATAATTTTTCATTCTTAGGTATAATCCCCACCTTTTATTCAACCTGGAAACATCTTAAAATAATAAAAGAAAATAAATGGGATTGTAAAAAGGTTGCATTGAAAATGAAGGTGAAACACACCCTCTACAAAGTCACCCATAAATGAGATGCTACGACCCCTTGTATGTCATGAAACCCATGCCAAAAAGTATTTCCCCTATCCATGTCACTTCATCCACATGAATTAGAAAGAGGTCCGCTCAGGAAAAACTCCTAAAATTGAGGTATGATTCACCCAATAGGTCTCTTTGTCAACCCTCCCATACCTAAACTTGGGAAATTGCATAAGGTCTTTGAGAACTTGTTTATTTTGATGAGGTAGTTTGGATGCACATGCTTGGATGGATCTTTTATTGATTTTATTTACTCATCATGATGCGTTTTACTTGATATCCTTAGAGGGCGTATTCATTATCTTTGCAGGACCTAGTTGGTGGACAGTTTTGGAAGAACAAGCCTAACTTGGTCTTCCTTGGGGCTTGAAACCCACCGGTTGGATACCAGGTCCCACATGACGGATGATGATTCTTTCATTTGGAGGCATGATATGACACCATGGAATACCTAACCCAACCTATTACTATCCCAATGACTTACTCTTGAGGCCAAAATGCCATACAAAGAGGGCTTGACGTCACCTAGGGTTGAGGTTGTGGTGGTAGAGTGGATACTCATTGACACTTGAAAAAATTTGGTGGTATATGACTTGAGGATTCTATAGAGAATAAGAGGGAGGATCTATAATCCCCAAATACCTCATCCTTATACTCCAACAACTTTCTCAAGGAGGCAAAATATCACCCTTAGAGGGATGATGTCACTTTAGGGTTTCTATTGTGCAATTTTTTAAATTTAAATTTTATTTTAGCTTGTAAAGGGGTAAAGTAAGGGTTATTGACCCCTTGATTTATGGTTTACCCTAAAATAAGTGGAAAAACATTTTTATAAGGATTTTTGTATAAATAGAGATCATTTCTATCTCATTTGATCATAGCTCTCCCATTCTAAAAAGACTATATTGGATGAAATTTGCGCCCTACTTGGGAAATTATATTTCTATCTCTTAGTTACATTATATTTCTATGGTTTTTCTTTTCTATTGGTGGAATAAGTGATGAAAACTCTCTATTGGATTATATTTCTTTCTTTATGTTGGATATTGCTTGGTTAAAGGATTTTATCTTGTTTTGTGCTTGGACTAGGTTACACCCTCCTAGGGTTTTTCCTAGTTAATTTAGCTTGCATTGGGGAATAAAATGGCTTACACCCCCAAGGAGATATCTCTATTAACTCATTAATTTTAAATACTCCATAGCCCAATATATAAAGGCACTAGTATATTTCATTGGAGAAATAAAATCATTGCATTGGGATAAGTAGAAAACATGAGATATTGGAATTGTTTGAGTTGGAAACTTTTCTGCATGCTAAGAGCTTGTCAAGGACACTAAGTCGTCTTGATTGGATTTTTTTTCTTAGAGATATAACTCATTAAAATATATATCCATTAGGGCCACAACAAATCATTCTTTTACTTACTTATAACTCACATTTCAACCATCAAAAGTTGCTAACAATTTACCCCTACCATATACTATTCTCAACACATATTTTGGGTAGATTACTTGTGGTTTTTGGTGGCTGATTTTTATGTTGTAAAAACTTGCTTGCTAAAGCCATAATAATGCAAATATATATATTCAATACTTTTCTATAAAATCCTTACATCGATGCTAAATTCTTATTCTTTTATACTTGAGTTGTACTAGTGTTTACTAGCTTATCTCTTGCATTATTTATGCAACTTTTAACATCTTATCTAGCAACTTTATTAATTGTTTCTTGATGATATATATCTCTGTTGATTGTTGAAAATAGGTGTTGGAATTATTGATTGTGTGTTTTCATTGATGGAAACATGAGTCAAACATGTATAGTAATCAGAGGAAAAGGAAGATCACCTTGGGGCAGTGGAAGATCACCTTGGGGAAGAAGCAATTTGTGATTAGTTTTGATCACGATAGGATCAACAATGATCCTATGTTCCTAAAGATCAGGAGAGATATCAAGGAGATTCTACAAAGAATACACACGCAGAATTAGAGCATGAAATGTTAAGGTCTTTGGAAATATTGAAGGAAATCTCAGAAGGGAGAGCACATTGCAGAAGTGCTATCGGGATTGAAATCCCCACAGTAAACTCCAAAATAATCAAGGAAGAATCATGTATGTTGATGTAGTTCTTGGGAGAATCTTGGACCAACAAATCACATAGAAGCCATAGCCTACACAGAATAATCCCTTGTGAAGGATCATGGAATCTTAATCATCCATTAAAAATTTAAGAGTAATCACAACTGTTATATCAGTTCAGGATCTATCTTGATCGCCATATAGAACCAAGTGGAAGGATAGGATAAGCGAACCACATAAGTCACAAAAGTATTGAAACCTACAAAGTCGTGAAGTGAACATCAATCGTCAGATCTCGTGGAGAAAATTCGGGTCAGTTCTGGACCATTGGATCAAGTAGCGGAAAAAATAACTTCTCCACTTCTCCACTTCACCACTTCAACGAACATTGGAGACAAAGAAGGATCACAAAGTCACGAAATCCTACCAGCCATTAGATCAAGGAGGGACCTCGGGTTAATTCTCAACCATTCGATCGATTTTAGTTGGATTAAGTAGTCAATTTCAGTGAAACTAAGTCTGAATCATGTAGGAATACCCAAAGGCCGAAGACGTGAAGTAACGAACTCACGTTGACCATCGAATCAGAGGAAGAATAGGAAATATTGTCAATCGTTGATTGGAGTGAAAATATTCAGAGAACACTAAGGAAGAAGGTGGTAAACTTAGGCCTTGACCTACTCCGACGATAAGTAGCTCATATAAACCAAGAACTCCTTATCATTGGATTTCTGGAATAAACAAAGGCCATAGGATCAAGACAGTTGAAAATATACGGTGGTAGATCTATTCAGCACTTTGGAAATAATTGAAGGATGGTATAAAATCTTCGAAGTTCCTGAAGCCATGAACTATCTAATCCATTAAGTGAAAATAAATAAACATGAAATCTTGCTAGTCGTCTGATTTAATAGGAAGATCAAAATAAGTCATGTAACACAATAGTAGGACCACATTAGCAGGATCATGTCAACAAGGACATGTGGCCCAATGAAGTGGTAACAAATGTCAATGTCAATGTGGCACATAAGTACCTTGAAATTCATGAATCAGGGTGACACATGGAACACATAATTAGGGTCCATGTCATCTTGAGTGACACCAGAAATCCACGTCACTCCAGGATTACTAACTTCAATGATATCCAAGCTTATGTTATCAACTAATAGCTGAAGTCTGGAATCATGAAGTAACATTAATTGTTGATATAATTTGGGAGCATTCTTGAACGTTGATCAAACATAGTGGAAGAATAGAGTAAGCATGAGGTGTTAACCAAAAACAAGCGGTCACCACCATTTTATGACTTAGTTAGTAGGTAAAACTCTAGAGGAATTGAACTACTTCAGAGTTCTAGTAACCTAGAGTCTTGGATTCATGAATATCCAAAGTTCTAGAGTAGATGAAAACCTTCCACCTCAACTAAATATTAATTTAGAGTCGTCAATCATCTAAAAGACAAAGTTCAATGAATGCACAAGGATTAGACCAGACTGTCAATATGAGAAATTTAGGAGTAATGCTAGCCATTGGATTATCCAACATGAGATGTTGTTGGCCCTTGGTTATGGAAGGAAGCGAAGCACAACGAAGGAAAGGTAAAAAGTGAGCTTCGCGGGAGACACAATAACTGTCACTGAGTCGAAGTGACAAAAACAACAGGAAAGATGGATCGAAGTGTGGAAAAGCAAGCCTGTTGGACGAGGAAATCAGGGATGGAAGATCAACAAGGAAGAAGGATTGTGGACAACTCAACAAGAAGATAAAGCCATCATTGGATGCTTTGGAACACCACGTGATAAAGAAGGAAAGATAGGCTAGCGAAGCCTAGAAAAAGTGGGTCAAGTTGACCTAGGGTTTTAGACACCTAGGGTTTTGGTATCTAGGGTTTTGGCACCTAGGGTTTTGGTATCTAGGGTTTTGGCACCCAGGTTTTGACCTAAGGTTGTTGGTGATGGATTGTAATGTATAAATAAAGGTCAAGAGGACCTGTGTTGGGTTGGTCATTGAGTATCGGTATGATATTTTTGTTATATATCTATTATGGAGGGAGAGGATTGTATTGTGAGATCTTAAGCTGTGTGTGAAGGTCAAGTCCTACAGTTGGGTGTGCAGGAAGGGGAGAGAAAGAGAGAGAAGAAAGAAGATCTGCTAGCTGAGAGCGTAGATAAGAATTGTATGCTTTACCTTAATAAATCATAAGCACAGTTATGTGGGCGTAGCCCTAGAGAGAGGGTGAACCACGTATATTTTGTGTCGTATGTGTGAATGATGCCTGGATCTCTGTCATTGTTAGATTGTTATTTGTAGTCTTATGTTAGATCATTTCTATAGCTGCGCAGGATAGACCTAGCTGATAAGTGATATATGAATGTTGTATTGGAGATGTGATAGATCCATTTGATATTCCCTTGGTCGTAGACATTCCTGTCATGCAACCCCCCTCTTAGCTTCTTCAGGTGAGACTGCATCTGCTTCGCATGTGCTACCGAAAGGGCCAGTAGCTAGGGCTTGTTGGTGCGCTCTTGGAGTGAACCTCGGGTCTGCTCCTGTGCCAACAAATGGTTCTGTTGCTTGGACATGAATCTGTGTAAGGGAATGTCAAGGTGGTTCCCATCGAAGGAAGAGATTCAGAAGTGGATAGAGGATCAAGAGAGGGACTTCACTGAAGCCCAAAACAAGAACCCTAAGCTAAGTAATGAAGGTTGTATGCAGAGACACATATTCACTGATATTCATGAGATCTTCTTTGGAGGAATTCATCAAGAGTTATACTAGTGGTTAGCTAGGTTAGCCAATACCCAGTTTGAGTTAAGATCTAGACCTCCTGTGGTCTAGACGTTGGAGTTGATTAAAAATTTTAAGAGAGTCGAAAATGCTGTATCAAGGGCTGTAGATCACTGGTTCAATAGTGTTGTTATCACTCCAGGAAACTCTCCTAGGCTATATGTCAGAGATGCCTGGTAACTCAATATTTTTGGTAACTATTTTCTCAATAATAAGTGTGGGTTTGGATCAAGATGAATATCTTAATCTCTGAATTGTAACTTCAAGACAGTCTAACTATATTCATGCAACACAAGGCCTTTAAGAGATATTATCATATAGGTTTGTATAACAAATGGATAAGAAAACCAATCAGTTGACCATAACATACATAGGCAATATATATGATGGGTCAACAAACTAGCCAAAGATGCTTATGATTCTTTCATAACAGTCAAAAGTAAGATGACAGTTACCATAGGACCATTAAATACAGACAAAAGAACGAATTCAACTCATATGCATAGACAAATATTAAGGAGGGTCTGACAACAACAAATGAAAGAAGCTTACAGGTTTGATATATTAAAGAAAATGTCTTTCATACCAAAAACAGTAGAATATAGAACTCAAAATCGAACCCTTTGGTGCTCCAAATGTCTTTGTCTTTATAGCCTTACAAGATGAAATCTAGATCCTTGAAAGATGGATCAGATTTGCTAAAAATAGTCAAATCAAAATAGATACAACAAGTGTAGGATGGGATCCTATAAAAATGGATCTAGAATACTAAAAATGGAAAGTCAAAATAAAATAGAAAAATATCCTAATTAACGGGTCAAACTCTATCTTAATAATATTCATGTCATCCAAACTCTTTGACATATGTAGAAAACCTTCCAAGGCTGATGCATCTTCATAGGAAATTCGAATTTACCACCTTTGGCAAAAAAAGACATTTTTTTGCTCATGAACTAGGTCACCTTTTTCACTTTTCCACCTTCTTAAACATTAAATACATCAAGATATAATCTTAAATCTTATGCATCTAATTATTATGCATCTTTAGAAACCAACCTCGAAATATTTGGTTGAGAAAAAGTCAAATCTGGGAAAAAATACGACCTTGCTGCCATGTAACAGGTTTCAATGGTTAAGAGATAAAAATCTGGGCCTATTTAACCATTGAAAAGATATGCTTTCGGTGGTTAATAGAGGCAAAATTTGGGCCTGTTAACCACCAAAACCTATAACTTTCTAAAAATGTTCAAAAATGCAAAAATGAATTACCCTGCTGCTTCTGTCAGTGATCAAGGCTAGAAACTTCAGTTTGTTGTGTAGGAGGCTTTGTTTCCTTCTCTAAAGAAGTGGCCAATTCTGCTGGGGTTTCTAACCCTGAGTGCTTGGGAGTTGGATTCTGAATTTCTTTCATCTTCAGCCTTAGGAGTCTAAGCTGTCTATACATCCTGGTGTTCTCCTTCATCAACAATTTGTTCCTATCCAGAGTCTTGTCATGTTTATCCCTGACATCTTGACTAATGTCATATAATTCCACATTTCTATCAATTAATTGTGCATTCTTCTTCTTGATTTGTTTCTCAGAGTATTCTAACTCATAAACCTTCTTCAGTAATTGGTTTATCTTCTGTTATCTAGTTGCTTCTAGTCTACTAGCAGATGCTTCAGCTAAAGGTGTGTTATGTTCCTCTAGAGGAGTAGGAGTTGGCAGATTATGGTAAACATTAGCAACTTGATCAATTGGTTCCTCACCCTGACCTCTGTCTGTTCCTGTTCCTGCAAATTAGCAAAAACCTACGAGATGGGGAGACAATACACCTAAAATCAGGAGGAAACAGTGGATGTATGTCGAATTGAAAGGCACAAAATAAGGATGACTTGGGTTATATGAGATAGACCAAATATTTAACAAGTCATAACTAGAAACTCAGGCTTGATTATAGCTGAAAACTCAAACTTAATGAAACAAAGAAGACTCGGGCTTCTGTGGCATTTGGATGACATATGGAGTTGTAATATGCATAACAGAAAACTCAACCTTCATATGGTATAATGACAATGACTGCAAACTTGGGTTTGATAACGAAATTAAAAGGGATTTCATATAATGATCATAAATAGTACTCTGGACTTGATTGCTAAAACAATGGATTTCAATTCATAATTAAATTTGGAATCATCATGAATATATCTCTCGGGACTTGAATTTATGAGGGCCATGTGAATCATCAAACAGTTAGACAAAACAATCACTTCATAGATTTCTGTGTATGTCATGGTTTCAAGTAGAAATGACAAATGGAGATTTGCAAGTACCATAGAGCATCAAACTTTGACTAGAAGTCACAATACCACCTTCATCACCAATTTTCTTAACTTTCGATGGTTAGCATTCCATCATTATGCCAAATGACATCTGGATCATGCGAAAATGCGGGCTTTGACATTTTTGGGCTTTACACTCTACCTCATCTTGCAGGGAACTTTTGACTACCTTCCTAAGCTCCAAATTCATATTTGAAAGTATCGTTGGAAATATTAGGATGTCTAGTTGTCAATCAACTATTTGAATGTGTGAAACAGATTTTCCATGGCTAAGAAAAATGATTTTTCCCAAGGCAGTTTATTTCTGGAAAACCTGCACTTTCGGTGGTTAACTAGCCCTGAATTTCGCCTGTTAACCACCGAAAGCTCTGCTTTCGATGGTTAATGGACTCTTCACAGGTTTGCCTAAACCACCGAAACCTGTAGTTCACTCTTTTTGTAAATAAAATCAATTATGATGTTTATTTCAAGTTTATTTACAAAAAACAGGCTCTCTAACAAGACTATAAAAATTTAGAAATAATTTTTTGCAGTTCTCTCTATCACCTAAAAATGAAAATTTTGTCTGTTCTAGTTTAGGTGATAACAACTGGCTCCTACTCGGGGATGGAATCCTCCCAGTGAGGTTCCAATAATAAGTAGTTCCAGTCGCCTTATCTATTGGGCTATGGAGTCATGTGGCCTGTGCAACTGTTCCTCTGCAAACCTGTAGCCTGCCTCTAACTTGTCTGTAGCCTGTCTGCTTATTCAGGAACTCAACAACTGAAAAATATCTAGTTGCTCGTATGATGAGATTATTTTTCTACCTACTCCTACACTAACCAACCATACTGCCTCTTCTCATGTGAATTCATGTTTCCAATGAAGCCATGTCAGAAACTTATTTGCTGACACAATTCTTGATCTTGATCCCAAAAATAAAAGAATGTGTAGCCAACATAGATGTGTTATGAAAAAATGATAGAAGCAGTCTTCATCTGACAAGAATATCTTAATCTTTATACTGCTTAATGATTCCAGAAAATTGGCAATAGGATCAATAGAATAGCAAAGGAATACCTCTTCAAGATTCTGTTCCAACTGTAAATTGAAATGATGTTGCTGGTTGCCTTCCCTGATCTCAATGATGAATGTAGACTGTTGTACCTCTATTGGAGAAACATGAATGATCAACTGTTGATATAAACTTTTATGCTCATCATCTTCCTCTTCATTTCTGCTGTAATTCCCCTTTGTCTACAAAACTGAAAGTTGATGGCTGCCCTTAGTATTCGCTGCAGATCTGAAACTGTCGCCTCCTGATATGCCAATCTGCTGATTATCTTTTGGGTTTTCAAAAGGGACAATCCGATCTTCATAACACCCTAAGTCAACATATGTATTTGGCACAATGTCAAAAGCATCACCATGGTTTTCATAATGTGGATCAACAATCCCTTGATCACAATAAGAGATATCTTCAACTGATGTATCTCCTTTTACTTTGACATCAGAATATTCGAAAGGGACATGTTGATCTTCATGATTATTTAAAACAATAGATACATTTAAAATAATGTCAGATGTTTCTATATCACTTCTATCATAATCAATATTATTGAATGTATTTTGATCTTCATGAAAAATACTATCTTCTGCAATATATTCTTTATCACAAAACTGATTTTCATGACTAATAGAATCTTTATGAAGCAAAGAAAAATCATTACAACATTCTTCAAAAATATGTTCAGTTGGAAAATAGTATTTACAAAATGAATTGAAAGCAGCATGAAAATCTGCCAAAGAGTTGATATTAGCAATAGGAAGAGACTGACACCAATCACGAGCAATTCTCTCTAATGAAAAACTGAAAAGCCGGATCTGAATATCCTCATGCACGACTTGCAACCGATGCATGCAATCATGAAAATCCAGCAAATGCTCAGCTGGTATTTCCCACTCTTCTCCTCGAAATCTTGGAATGCTTCTTTCCCATTCATCTCTACTAGGTACTGGATTAGGGAAACCAACAATCTTTAAAAAATCACAGAAGGCATACCTCTTAGCTAAGATCTTGTTCATTTCATACTAGTGGGGTCGCCAATAGATTTTAGAACAATGGAGTCACCACTGAATCATCCTTCATGGAGTCACCACTGAATCCGTCCTTCATGGAGTCGCCAGATAGATGATTACAACCGAAAATATGTCCAAACTTTATCTATCATCAAAGTTGGATCTTGTCATCTCCTAGGGAAGCTGAGCTTCAATCTCCTCTCCCTGACAACGACGCCAATTTGTTATCACTCCAGGAAACTCTCCTAGGTTGTATGTCAGAGAAGCCTGGTAACTCAATATTTTTGGTAACTATTTTCTCAATAATAAGTGTGGGTTTGGATCAAGATCAATATCTTAATCTCTGAATTGTAACTTCAAGATAGTCTAACTATATTCATACAACATAAGGACTTCAAGAGCTATTATCAGATAGGTTTGTATAACAAATGGATAAGAAAACCAATCAATTAACCATAACATACATAGGCAATATATATGATGGGTTAACAAACTAGCCAAAAATGCTTATGATTCTTGCTTAATAGTCAAAAGTAAGATGACAGTTACCATAGTACCATTAAAGAGAGACAAAATAACGAATTCAACTCATATGCATAGACAAAGATGAAGGAGGGTTTGACAACAACAAATGAAAGAAGCTTGCAGACTTGATATATTAAAGAAAATGTCTTTCATAAAAAAACAATAGAATATAGAATTCAAAATCGAACCCTTTGGTGCT
>JASDQU010436687.1:5087-17110 GCA_032191745.1 Picea mariana
ATCATGGAATCCTGTCCATGAGTTCCTGTACCGACTTTCCATGCTTCTGGATATCAGCTTCATTTTCCCAACTGGCATATTCTATTGGGTGTCCCTTCCACTTGACCAGATATTCAAAGTAGGTATTCCTCCTGGACTTGTTGCCAATCCTCTGATCAATGATCTTATCCATCTGTGGTTTTTCTGCTATAGGCATTTGTTTCTCCCACTGAATATTCTCTTGATCTTTTGATCCCTCTATGTCATCTTTCCTGTAAGGATTTAGGTTTGAAAAGTTAAATATGTGTGATATGCCCACATCATCTGGCAGCTCAATCTCATAGGCATTTGCATCAAAATTCCTTAAGATCTTACATGGCCCTATCTTCTTCATCTTTAGCTTATTATATGTTCCCCTAGGGAATATTTCTTTCCTGAGATGTGCAAGAACCTGATCTCCTACTTTAAATTGAAGTTCTCTACGATGTTGATCAACTCTGCGCTTGTACTCTTGGATATAGCTCTGCAACTTTCCTCTGATCTGGCTATGGAGCTTCTACATTTCTGCAGCAAAATCTTATGCTCCAACGCCTCTGATATCACTTTTTTCCAAGTCTCTAAACTCAGATACTCCCCTGGGTTGCATTCCATACAATATTTGGAATGGGATCTTTCCAGTGCTCCTGTTTGGTGAGTCGTTGTTTGCAAATTCTTCTTGTGGTAGAATTTGATCCCACTGATTATGATGCTCAGTGACCAGACTCCTCAATAAGTTTCCCAAACTTTTGTTTACCACCTCAGTCACTTATTTGAGGGTGATAAGTGACCCGAAGGACAAATCCGTCCCCAACTTCTTCCACACTATTCTCCAAAAATGACCAACAAACTTTGTGTCTCTATCCGAGATAATGCTTATGGGTAGGTCGTGAAGTCTCACAACTTCCTTGAAAAATAGATTCACAACATGTGTTGCATCACTAGTCTTCTGGCATGGGATAAAGTGTGCCATATTTGAAAATCTATCCACCACCACAAATATGGAATCAAATCCTCTTTTCATTCTTGGCAGTCCCAATACAAAATCCATGCTTATTGCATCCCAAGGCCTCTCTAGTATTGGCAATGGTTGATACAATCCAGTGTTCTGTCTTTTTCCTTTTTCATGTTGGCAGATTCTACATCTGTTCACAAATTTTATCACTTCTTTCCTCATACCTGGCCAATAGTATGAACTGCTCAACTGTGAAAATGTTTTATCATGGCCAAAATGTTCATCCAATCCTCAACTATGCTTTTCTTTCAAAAGGTTATCCCGCATTGAGAATTTTGGTATGCACAATTGATTGCCCTTGAACAATAATCCCTCTTGAATCATATACTCTACCCACTGGCTCCTGTCTCTTAGCACAAGATTCGCACATGTTTCATATGCTTCATTGAAATTTGGGTCATCACTGTGCATTTCCTTAAGGTGTTCAAACCCCAAGGTCTTCACCTGAAATTCCTATAGAATAAAAAATCTCCTACTCAATGCATCAACAACTTTGTTAGCATTTCCAACAATATGTTTTATGACAAAAGTAAACTTATTCATAAACTCAATCCACTTTGCATGCCTTGGATTCATTTTTTCCTGTCTGGTTATGAATTGTAGAGCTTGGTTATCGCTATACAAGATAAATTCCTGTGGGACAAGGTAATGTATCCACTTCTTCAGGGATTGAATTATGGCATAAAACTCCTTATCATATGTGGAGTATTTTCTCTTAGTCTCATTCATCTTCTCACTGAAATAGGAAACAATTTTATTATCCTGGCTCAAAACTGATCCAATTACAACTTCACTTGCATCACATCTCACTTGAAATGTCTTTCCAAAATTTGGTAAGACTAGAATTGGTTTTTCTGTTATTTTCTTATTCGGTGTATTGAAGCTCCTCCTGGCCTCCACTGTCCATTTAAAAGACTTGTGCTTCTTCTTTACTGTGTCCATAATTGGTGCACAAATTCCATTAAAATCTCTGATGAACTTCCTATAGAAAATTTCTAATCCATGTAAGATTCTTACCTCAAACATTCTTCTTGGTGATGGCCATTCCTTGATTGCTTTCACCTTCTTTGGATCCATCTTCAATTCATTTGAAGAGATCACAAAACCCAAGTAAATGAGCTCTGTCTTCATAAAAGAGGACTTCTTCAGGTTTATCAACAACTTCTCCTGCTGTAGTCTCCTCATCCCTAGTGTCAGGTGTCTCAAATTCTCCTCTTTAGTCTTGCTAAAGATCAATATATCATCCATATATACAACCACAAACTTGCCAATGAAATCTTTCAGTATTTCATTCATCAACCTCATAAAAGTACTCAGGGAATTTGTTAATCCAAATGGCATAACAAGCCACTCATACAACCCTTAATTTTTCTTAAAGGTTTTCTTCCACTCATCACCTTCCCTCATTCTTATCTGGTGATATCCACTTTTCAAATATATTTTAGAAAATAAATTTGATCCACTTAAACTGTCCATTAAATCATCCATTCTCGACAAAGGAAATCTATACCTGATGGTGATCTTGTTAATGGCTCTTGAGTCTGTACACATTCTCCATCCTCCATCTTTCTTTGGACTCAACACAGTTGGCATTGCGCATGGACTCAATCTCTCTCTGAACAAACCCTTGTCTAACAACTCTTGGACTTGGTTCTTTACCTCCTCATTCTCTCGAGGTGTCAGTCTGTATGTTGATTTGTTTGGCAGAATTTCTCCTGGTATCAAATCGATATGATGGCTGATACTTCTGATGGGTGGTAATGAGTTAGGCATCTCATCCACCACTATGTCAACAAAATTATCCAACAATTCCCGAACTTCTTCAGGCAAATCATCCATTGTAGTACTTGTAAGGACAACTCTAGGTTTCCTCACCACAACAAAATGCATCTCCTGTTCTTTCTTGAATTCTTTCAGGAATTCCTTCCCACTCATGAGAAGTATGCTTGTGTTGGTTTCCTCTTTCACTTTATTCTCCTCTATTGGTAGCAACATGCGTGTCCTACCATTCTTCTCTAATTTGTATGTATTTTTCCTCCCATTATGAATGACATTCCTTTCAAACTGCCATGGTCTTCCCAACAAGATGTGACGTACATCCATGGGAATTACATCACACAGAATTTCATCTTTATATCCTCCTATATTAAATTCAACCAAGCATTGTTTAGGAATCATTACCTGGTGTCCTATCTGCAACCACGAGACTTTGTATGGCCTTGGATGTCTAGTTTTCTCCAGCTCCAATTTATTCACCATTTCTGTGGATACTAGGTTATCATTTCTCCCACTGTCAATTATCACCTTGCATACTATGTCTTTAGTCTTGCAATTTTTCCTAAATAGACTATTCCTCTACATCAACTTTTCAACTTCTGCCTCTGGTTTTAATAGAACCTTTCTCATCATCAGGGATGTTCCATCCTCTGCTTCTTTTGCTTCAATATTCCATCTCTGTGATTCTGAAATGTGAGCTTCACCTTCTCCTTCTTTATTGTTCTTGAGACATTCCCAATACATGTGCCTTGTCTTTCCACAGACATATCATCTTACTTCTCCTCTCCTATTTCTTCCTCTCCCTCTAGAAGAATTTCTTCAACCATTCTGTCCTCCTCAGGAACTTCCTCCTCTTTCCGAGTGACTGTGTGTTTTCTCTATCTCATCCTTGGATTTATGTGCTTTATGATGGACAACTCCCTTGCCTTTGTTTGGTGCCAGGTTCCTACCTCTGCCTTGTTGGTTTTTTTTTTCTAGCCAACTTCTTCTCTACCTTCAGCGCAAACTGATAAGCATCCTCCACTATCCTTACTGACATCATGCTGATCTCATCCTGAATTTCATAACTCAGGCCATTCATATACCTGGAAACCTTCTCTTCATCTTTCTCTCTTTGTCCAGTTTTGATGTTTAGCTTGTAGAACTCCTCTGTGTAGTCTTTAACCATCATACCCTTCTGTCTCAAGTTCTACAGTTTCCTGAATAGATTGATCTGATAATCTTTGGGCATGAATTTAGCCTTCAACTTGGCTACCATTCTGTCCCAGTTCTTTATCTTATGTTTGCCTTTGCTTCTCCTCTCATCCTGCATTTCATCCCACCATAGTGTTGTGTGTCCTTTTAGCCTGGTGACAACATGTCTCACCCTTTTCTCCTCACTGACATCTTCATAGTCGAAATACTTGTCCATGGATATTATCCAATCCAACATCTCTTTCGCATCCAGATTGCCTTCATAAATTGGGACCTTTGTCTTGGCTCTACCTCCCAATATGACAACTGCTCTTAGCAAGCGTTATTCGGCAACATTTTCTCCTGGAGATTCTTCGACCTTTGCTTCTTTGCTCTCTACATCACTGATGTCTCCAGCATCAGGTTCCCTCCTCTGCGTTGCTTCCATCACCTCTAATATTGCACAAATTTCTCGCATCTCCCTTTCTACATCTCGATTGGCTAAGGGTGGCTCCCCTCGTCTCCTCGGTGGCATTGTGTTGACTGTATCTCACACACAGAGTACAACTTCCAGTTATTTTGTCTATTCTCCCTTTATCTCCTTCGCCTGAAATCTACAGACGAAATATTACTCTAATACCCCTTGATACAGACCCCCCCCTTCTCCCTTTGGGGCTGCTGACCTCTCAGTCTAGGATCTTCGATTTAATCGAGCTAGATCAGCTCCTCAATTCCCACTAGAATCTTCACTGAACAATTCCACAGGTTCTTGTGAAGCTCCACTTGCACAAACAAGCATTAGGCGCAAGCCTCCCCCATGTGACCACTGGTTGTGACCACGCTCTTAACCAAAAGGTGCTTCGCGAAATCGCAAGTCGGGGAATCGCATGTGAGTCAAATTCGACTCTTTGATTTTCGAACTCACGAACTGGGGCCTAGCTCATGCTAGCTCCTCCCTTAATCTTTGGCGATGTGACCCCTCACTATGACCTGGGGCCAACCTCTTGAGCGCTTCGTGGTTTCATGTTTCACGCCTTCGAAAGATTTGTTTGATCATCCTCCCCATTTTTGAAATTCAAAATCTGGGTTCCACTCACATAGATCAACAGTCCACAATCCATGTGATCCGATGGTCCTGTTTTCTCCTTCATGTTTCAGGTAGTTGGAAGACTACACACCTCCCTTCTCTCGATTCTCGATTCTACGATTGCCTCAGATTGACGGTCTAGATCTCCCCATGATCCAATGGTTGTGATTAAATTGCAAACTTGGGTTTCACGAGTTTTCTTACCCTGTGCACTTCTAAAGGGTTAAAGTTCATGCACTTGCCTCTGGATCCAACTATTGTTGGCCCACACACTCAGATCTAACGGTTCGGATCTAATCTCCCCTTGCTCGTTATTATGAGTGTCTGGACACAAGATTCAATAGCCAAATCTCTCCCTATGCAGTTGATCCGATGACAGCTATCACTCTCCCTCCTGAGCTTCCACTTCCTTCGAAGATTTCGACCTCCCCTACACTTATTGCATTTTCATGGATTTTGTCAAACTCAGACCAAAGGATTTCTTGAAATAAATTATGCACTCCCTTTTGGCGTCCCTCTATTCTGATTCTTCAACTTCTTGTAGGGTCACCTTGACACTTATTTGAATCTCGGATCTGTGCACTCCTTGCACTAGATCTTTACGCAAGGTTTAAATTCTTGCGGACAACTGTGCATGCCTTGCACCAGTCTCTTTGCACTCCTTGCAAAGGAAAAGTTCCATGCTATCTCTTCTAGGCTTTAGGATCAAAACAGATCCCACTAACACACTCATTGCGCTCTGTGTGCACACCTTGCATCAACTTAATAGAAGAGAAAACAAAG
Organism: Picea mariana; assembly: GCA_032191745.1. Classification (NCBI taxonomy): domain Eukaryota; kingdom Viridiplantae; phylum Streptophyta; class Pinopsida; order Pinales; family Pinaceae; genus Picea; species Picea mariana. The sequence goes on from JASDQU010436687.1 coordinate 10,937, forward strand.
GAAACTCATACAAACATTTCACAATGTTATAAACTCGTAGAGAGATTCATTCATTCATGAAAGAAAAAATAACAGGAAATTGCAAACAATATTCACACCATACATTGGATCAATTTTCCTCAGTTATCTTCATTCAAAAAAAAAATGGCTACAGCTAAAATCAAACAACAATTACAAATTCAGAATTCTCCTACTAGCTCGCAGCAGCCTCATTTGGGCATAAAAAAACCTCTCTTTAACTCAGAGGGTCCTTAGGGTTCCCTACCAAGTACTTGTTTTCTTGAAACAAACTAACTGCTACCTAATTCTGTTACATTCACGACTAGGAGTGAAAACTCCCAGATCACTCATGATCAAGTAACCAAAATCCCGAGTAACTGAAATCCTCAGTAACTGCCAACGATTTTGGATTCCAAATGATTCTCAGGTCTAATTTGTCTTGCCACACATGCTCGCTGATGTCGCTGACGATGCTCTTGCATCACATCCTCTACATGGTGAAATCCTCTGCGTAGTACGCAACAAATGAAAGCAACAAAAGCCTTTGCACAACATACTTGTACAATGAGTATGATTTTGAAGTTTGCAACGATACTAATGACATGGAGTTTCATGATTGTTCCTTATCTAACCTCATGAAAGGTGATGATGAACAATAATACCTTTTGACATGATATTCACCCTAACCTATGACTCATCTAGGAATGCCTTGATTTTCCCAAGATCATGTCATGACTTTGAAAACTTTGGACAAACCTCTAACTTTAGCTATGAAAATCATGGTGCTAACAGAACACGAAAGACATCATGTAACACACGACTTATAATTAGTCACGATAATACACACACTAAATATGTGGCAACATTATTTGATAGGATGAAAACTCTTATTGATGTCTGGCAATATTGCTTTAAAGTACCTATTTGATAAACAAAATCTCAACACTCGACATGCAAGGTGGTTAGCTTTTTTGAGCGAGTACAATTTTGAAATAAGACATATAAAGGGAAAAGAAAATAAGATAGAAAATTCCTTGAGAATGCCTACAAATCTGATTTATACAATTATAAGAAGTAATTATGAAACTTATTTAGAGGAAAATGTCAAGATTGCAACTGAAAATGATATAGAATATCAAAGTATTAAATCAAAATTGGCAGAAAATCAAGATGAAACTGAAAAATCATACTTCAAACTTTCTAATAATGGATTGTTGATGTATAAAAATAGGTTTTATATCCTTGAAGCATAAGAAATAAAATTACTAATACTGAATGATTTACATAAAAATCCATACTCTGGACATCCTAGATATCAAAAAATAATTGTTATACTAAGAATGGAATTTTATTGGCCTTATATGAAAGGAGAAACTATTGAATATTTAGTTAAGTGAATAGAATGTCAACTAGTTAAAGTCAAACATCGACATCCAGTCCTATTATTACAATCTCTACCCGTTCCTGAATGGAAATGGGAAATTGTAAGTATGGACTTTATAACAGGTTTACCTAAAAGTAATAAACATAATGATTCTATAATGGTTGTTGTTGATAAATTGAGTAAAGAAACACACTTCATACTAGTTTAATCCACCTATAAATCCATTAACATAGCTGATATATTTATGAAGGATATCTTGCAACTACATGGAATTCTTAAAACTGTAATCTCAGATAGAGATACAAAATTTACAGGAAACTTTTGGAAAGCCATGTTTAAAGGCTTAGATACACATTTAAACTTCAACACTGCTTACCATTCTCAGACGGATGGGGAAATTGAAAGAGCTAATCAAATAGTAGAAGATATTCTCATAATGTATGTTATGAATAGACCACACAAATGGGAATAATATCTACATCTGGTTGAATTCACATATAATAATCATTACCAAGCTTCAACTAAAATTAGTTCTTTTGAAATTCTTTATGGAATAAAATGTAACACCCATGTTTCCTAGAGTAATCATGTTAATAAATTAATGATAGGATCTGAAATGTTAAAGGAAATGGAACTAACAATGAAACAGGTACAACAAAATTTGAAAGTAGCTCAGGACAAGTAGAAGAGTTATGCAGATTCCAAAAGAAATCCAAGAGAGTTCAATATTGGAGATCATGTGTATATAAGATTAAGTCCTAAAAGAAGTTATTTAAGACTGGGAAGGTATACTAAATTAGCTCCTATATATTATGGTCCCTTTGAAGTGCTTGCACGAATAGGACCTATAGCCTATCAGCTTGCACTTCAAGCCACAATAAGAGTAGATGATGTATTCCATGTTTCATTATTAAAAACATATATACATGATCCTAATCATGTTGTGGATTAGAATATGATATAGGTGGAACCCGAGGGCGAGTTCCTAGTAGAACTGGATCGTATTCTTGACAGGAGGGAGATTACACTCTGGAATAGAGCCATCAGACAGGTAAAGGTGTAGTGGAGGTACCTTAGTCCCGAAGAGGCTACATGGGAAATGGAGGAGCATATGTGGAAATAATATCCATTTATGTTTTAGAATGATCCAGACCAAGATTAGATAACATCGAGGACTGTGTTAAGTTCTAAGGAGGGGTGGATGTGATACCCCGAAATTTGAAATTCAAAACTTATTATTATTTTATTTTTTATTATTAACACATTATTGATCCTCGTGCTCTAACTCAAAAAATTATTTATTTATTTATTATTTTATTAATAAAAAAAGAGCAAGCACACATGAAGTGGGACTGTTAGAGAAGAGAATCTGTTGATCCAAAAGAGAACTACCAAGTGACATCAGAAGAGGGACAAGTTGTGAGGATTTATTGAGTTAACTAAACTAAAGTGAGACAAAATCTCAAGATTTTAGGAACATATGTAAAAATCAAATTGATAAGTGGTGAATGAGTAGGAGTCTCATACATGTGTCAAAGATGTAGGAAAATCTTATAAAAGAAAAGAAAACAAAGAGGATGGGACACCATTTTGAAGCAGATGAGAAATATTTACATGACGCAGAAATCCTCACGTAATGCTTGTAACCCCACGAATTGCAGCAAGTCACTTGGTTAGATTATTGGATATGGATTTAGCTCTGGGGTGACAGTGTGGGCATATGTGGAAGATATCATCTATGGTTGGGAGGAATAACCCACTTGACGTGGTTTTTCCCTAAAGAAATCTCAGTTACATGTTTTTCTTCCATTCTATTCTAGATTAAATTATTGTTCATGTCGTAATCTTTGGATATTTCATTTTGTTTGAATTAGTGTTCAAATGTAATTTTTGGATATTCTATTCAGGATAAATGATTGTTCAATATGAAATTTATGAACAAATTATTATTGATTACAATCTAACTAGAGATTAGAGGTTATCTCTTTTGTTTCATTCCATTATATGATTGTCATGATGAATATCAGAAAGCAACAATTAAATCTATAACCAAATTCAAATGAAGGAAGCATGATTAAAGAATTTACAGAGTTGTAGCACATAGGAAAACTATATAAATGGAAATACAACCAACATGCCAGATGCTAAAATGATAATGGTATTTCCAGGAAGACAATCTAGAATATATATAGAACATTAAGGGTATCAAATAGTAATAGCTAAGTACATAAAACCAAGTTTTATAAACCATCCTGATAGGTTTTGTAACCATTTTAAAACAAGAAGGAAACTAAGAAAAAATTATACTAGCATGGCAAGTAAAGGATCGAAACCATTCACGACCATAAACTGAAAAACAAGGAGAATCCATTAATAAATATTTAATAGAGCTACAACTGTGTCTAATTGACTCTATAAATTAACGGGGGTGAAAACCCTTGAACATGCACGGGGAACTAGCCTAGTCACAGTTGAATTTCAACAAAAATAATAGAACCCTCATATGTAACTAAACTTCCTTAGGACCTTTGCAAACATAATACATAGCAAAGAACAAATTACACTTCTTATCGTTTAAGTAGACCAAAATGGGGTTGAAAAAATTATGATAGGTAACCACCAAGATAATTTGAATAGAGACATTGGTATCAATCCCTCATCCATAACTAGGATCTATTATAGAAATTGAATTGCCTCTAGAAAGTTGAATGCCCAGGCCGTGAAGCCATAGCCAATAACTACCAACAAGGTTTTCAAATGCAGAAATTAGTATGGCACCTGGGAAAGGTAATTATCACAGTTAGAAAGAAAAACATTTAAGTATAGAGTACTTATGAGAGTATTTGTTCTATTAAATCAGGATAAACCATGCTAGCTTGGCCGCGCACACCTGCATTAACACATGACCATTACAGAAGGGAACCAAAACATTTACAAAAAAAAAGAGAGAGATGATGGTAGGGTTAGAGAATGAGTTTTACCAGGAGTAGCTCAAACCTTGCAATGGAAGTCCTGTAAAAGAACGATTCGACCAACCAAAGCCAACATCTCATCCTGATGGGTACCCTTGTACACAACAAGGGCCCATCATTAGTTCAAAGAGTCCAAAAAAAAAGAGTCTATCAAAAGAAAAATATAACTAGGACATTCGAGTACAACCATTACCTAGAACAACCTGTGAATATTCCTAACCAGAAATTAGGACAAGGTAAAATGCAGAAATTAGTATGGCACCTGGGAAAGGTAATTATCACAACCATAATTACAACCATTACCTAGAACAACCTGTGAATATTCCTAACCATAAATTAGGATAAGGTCAAATGCAGAAATTAGTATGGCACCTGGTAAAGGTAATTATCACAGCTAGAAAGAAAAACATTTAAGTATAGAGTACTTATGAGAGTATTTGTTCTAATAAATCAGGATAAACCATGCTAGCTTGTCCAAGCACACCTGCATTAATGCATGACCATTGCTATGCTCAAGAAGAATCAAGGATCAGTGCAAAAGATAAACCCCAAAAGAAGTACGATCATCAAGCCTTCACAACAAGATTCAAGAATTTCAAGAGAAAAAGGAAGTTTGGCTCAAGGAGGAAGCCAAAATCAAGAGAAAGACATTTCAGAAGTACAATGCTTCTACCGTTGAAAGTATGGTCACTACAAGAATCATTGTCTCGAGCTAAGGAAAAGGAAGGAGAAACATGAATCATCAGTTGTCGAAGAAAAGGAACCTACAAAGAAGACTAAGTAGGATGAAAGAGACTTCTTCTTCTAAGGGTAACAATACTCTTCTTATTTCTTGTACATATCTTGTTTGCATCGTCTCTGCACATATCTTGTATATCTATCTCTTGGAATATAATGTGTTCCAAGAAGAACTATACCTATGGAAGAACAACAAGATAAGGATTGATATCATTAGATAATACACATGAAATGAAGAAATACGTCAAACAAATCATGTGGAAGCTATTACAAGATAAGCCAAATCAATCACGAAGAGACTTAGAAGAAGCAAAAACAGAAAGAAGTCAGAAATCAAGAGGAAATTAGAGAAAGACTTATGATGTTTTGTAGAAGACAACAAGATGGAAGCGTGGACTCTGTTAGACAAAGAGAGCCAATTATATATTGCAGAAGACAATAAGGATGAAGACAAAAGCATGGATTCTATTAGACGGAGGGAGCCGATTATATGCACTCATACATGAAGCAAGGATTAGGAGGGAGCTAATCCTATGATCCATTAAATATGATGAAGTATATATCCATGGTAGCAGCCATGAAAGACAGTATGTGTCCAGTTCAACCTCAGAAGAATTCTTCTTCGAAGAGAAGCCTTAAAGTATCCCTAGTTGTCCATCCACATCCATGATCCTATGATGAAAGAAAGAAATGAAATCTTTAGGGCATGGAATCTATAAGAAACTCCATGGACCCAAGAACTAAAGAAACACATCAGGAAGAACATGAAGATTCCAAGAAAGAAAGAGAATCCAGAACAACCAGTCATTGTATTAAGAATCACAAGATTACAAGCCTGATATGAACTCAATAAAAGCAATCAAATAGAGGAACTGAAAGTCGTGATCAAGAACAATGTATGAAAAACTTATGAATGAAAGCATTGTGAGATATAGAACTAGAGGTTCTCTCAGATGGAGGGAGAAGACTATGATGATTACTCATTTCGGTGAACCAAACATATCTTTACATGATTCAATATCCATGAGTTGGAGTTCTACATTAGATAAATGCAAAGAATGTTCTCCAGAGAAATTGAGC
>JASDQU010436687.1:17183-27954 GCA_032191745.1 Picea mariana
TAGATCAGATCTCATGATGACAGAAGAAGTACCACATGGATATGTTCCAATTTTCCAACAATGATATACTCTATTGTTCAGAGCTACATGAAGCCTTCACAGAAAATCAGTGTTCCATACTAAAGTACATTTGAAATCAAGAATTACATTATACGTGATGAAGTCCAGAAAGGATAAAGTGGTTCTCCAATACATATCTCCACAGATGAGCAGATAAGCAGACATTTTGGTAAAGCTTCTATCCAAGATGAAAGTGTTTGCATACTTAAGTTGGAGCTCGTGGAGACGCCTTCCTTATTGAAAAAGGAAGAGATGACTCCTAGGTTGGGAGGGAGCACTGAAAATATTATTGAGGACATTCATTTTCAAGATTGAAAAATAGTCCATCTTGGACATATGCTTTCCTGTTCAGAAAGTGGATTGAGATTTCTGACGGACAACGATTTCCCATTGTGGTTAACATGGGAAATGGTCCAGATTGTTGGTGTATCATAGAAAACGATTTCCCATTGTGGTTAACATGGGGAGTGGTCTAGGGAAGTCTCTCTTCTTGAGGGTTACTCAAGAAGACTGGCACGCCTCGCTGAACAACTATTTCTCATTGTGGTTAACATGAGGAATGGTTCGTTTTGGAGGTTGATACAGGATAGTCTTTTCCTCTTGTGGTTAATAGAGGAAATGGTCCGGACAATCATTCCTTAGGGTTTATACATTCTCTCTAGGGTGCACTTTGATTAGTGTAGGAGGAATGACCTAGGGTGGGGAATGGTCCAAGCTCAACAATCAGGGACATGCATTCCTTAGGGTTTATACATTCTCTCCAGGGTGCACTTTGATTAGTGTAGAAAGAATGGCCCTGGGTGGGGAATGGTCCAGGTTCAGAAGACAGAAAAGTTATTCTTCCTTGCTTGAGAAGAATAGTCTAGATATCTCATTGTTCTACTCTGAGGGAAGATATTCTTTCAGATCTCACAGATGTGAGTGAAAGATTGGCCCAGATGATTCAGTTTATATCATAACATTGTTTTTGTGAAGGTTGGTATCAAATGATTGTTATGAAGACTGTATGATAGTAGATGTATACTACTAACGTGGATGTGTTCCACTGTTCATGACTATACGTTGTTCATCAAGTACTTGTGTGTTACTTGGTGTGGTAGTGTACCATTGGATTATAGTTATGTACTACTATGGATAGACACAGTGGTGTTCTATTTTGTTCTGATTACCTTGAAGACTATCAACAATTTGGTAAATGATTATCATCCATATGAATGATTAAAGGAATGAGATTTCCCAGACAAAAAATAGTTCAGAACATCTACTCTTCTAGGACAAAAGAATGGCTCTTGTATCACTTTGTGGTGTGAGTGACTTATCCAACATCATGTCTGATTACTCAGAAAGAGTATGGTTTCGAGAAATGATGAAGCTGATGACACTGATGATGATGATAGTGCTCATGATCTAGTCATGATCTAGTCTATACAACTATGTTGATGCTATCGGGTGAATGGTATGTTTTTGTGCTCAAGACCATTACCTGTAATACCTCCCTAGCTAGGAGGGAGTGTTGATATTATGGTAGCTGCAGGAGGTATTTACCTCCACGTGTAAACATGACGAGAATAGAATACTCCTGAAAGCAAGAATAAACCCTAATGAGTTGGCTAATAACCCTAGAAGACTTGTCAGCTCAAGAAGATAATTTATATTAGTTTATTAGCCTCCAAGAGAAGAAGTCAGCCAAAAATAATAATACATATAGAACAGACAGATACCCAGAATGAGAAGTCAGCATAGGAAATTAGCTAGAATTAGTATAAATACAGGAGGCCAGTTCTCATTCTGAAAGGTAGTCTTAGAATTGCAGAGCAACACTTGTGCACATTGCAGTGCCCAGTTTTGTGCGCAGGTTTGAGGAGAGATTTTGGTGCAGCTGCTGTAGCTAGCAATTACATTTTGGCTTGGAATATCTCTTGGCTAGGGTTTGGAACATCTGATCAACTCTTGTTGGTGCGCTATCCTTGGGGAAAGGTGTGATACCCTTTGTTTGGCTATCTAGCCTAGGGTTTTCTTCCAGAGTGATTCTCTGTCAAAGTTAAGGTGCTCAGAGAGTGGCTTCAACCTATGGTTGGGCGACAATAGAGATATTGTCAATGGTAAAATGAGCACATCCATTATATTCTAACAGTTGGGAGGATACACCTAAAAAATCTAGCCAACTAAGGGTTGGTGTGTCCCAGAACGAGTGAATATATATATATATATATATATATATATATATATATACATCATATCCACTCATCCACATCATATGTAAAAGAGGAATGCAAAACAATGTTGTGATGATTGTCTAAGTAATATTATTCATAGAAACTCCAAATTAAATTGTATGCACATCAAGAGGATTTAATGAAATAATGCATATACAAAATTACAAGTTAATTAGTTACATATTTAACTAAGCAAGGATTGTACTCTCCACAACCCACAATATGTCGTTTTATAAACTGAGTTAATTACATATTTTATATTCTCAACAACTGAGTTCACTATAAGCTTGATTAGGATTAGAGTAAGGACAAGTTGTAATTATTTAACAATTAAATTTATGATGGTGCCATCACAAAAAAGGGTGGAATATTTAGTTCTTGTTCCCACTAGGACACGATCTCAGGTGTAAGCTAGGAATTCAATTGTTCTACCATGGTATATATAAAAATATGCGCAGGTTAATTAAAAAAAATGACCATAAAACTTGTAGGTATGGCCCATAGTGGGTATTTAGTTCTTGAAATTCATGGAAATGGAATTTGTAAACTAATCTTGTCACAAAATTATGAAGTTCACCAATGATTGAGAAAAATTATGAAGGTCACCAATGATTGAGCTAGAAATGAGCTAAAAATGGCTTAATTTCTACCTTGAAGGGAATGGAACTTGTTATCTTTTCATAATAGAGAATAAACCTCCAAAGGTTTGGCTACTTTCCTTGTGATTATGCATTCATTACTGACCTTCTAACTCATAATGTATACATAAATAATTCCATGTATGATACTCCCATATGTGTAGTGAACTGGTCCAAGGGAAACAAAGGAAAATAAACTCGAATAGAGAATTCTTATGTAATATGCAAAGGTTGAATCTATGGAATCTATGCTAATTGAAAGGATAACAAATGTTAAATGTAGTTTTTCGAACACTCTGTAGAAAGTATCTCATTCCTTTGTTTGAACTTGTGACCTAGGGTGCAATGTTTCAAACTTGTGACATATGTGTCTTATGCAATGAGGCTCAAAAGAATTTTAAAGTATTAAAAAATAATTTTAACACCCTCAACTCTCTCTCTTTTATATATATATATATATATATATATATATATATATATATATATATATATATAAATTTTATCATGTATTTTTTTACTAACATTCCATATGATTCCTATTAATATGATTATAATAAAACACACACATATATATCGGAGTAGGGGAATAAATTGAGTTTTGTTAAATAAATAAAATAACAACATATTTTATTACACTAGTCATTTATGGGACTTAATATTTACCCAAACATATCTTTACCACATATTTTATTACACTGGTCATTTATGAGACTTAATATTTACCCAAACATATCTTTACCCCTTATGAGAGGTTGATGTTAGATTTATAGAGAATTGTTGAGGTTAGATTTATAGAGGGTTATTTAGTAAAATTTATTAAAAGGTTTCACCACAAGCTTAAAGTATCTAAGTGGAATAATGATATTTAGAAATAAGATTAAACAAAAAAAAAAACTTATCTTCATTAGAAGATACCAAAAAGTATAATGCATTATATATGTATTGTGTAGAAAGGGACTAAGACCACATCAAATAAAATAAGTTTAAGGTTTACCCATAGCACTCCAAGCATCTCATGAATCAAGAAATTAATCAATTCAAACTTGATCATTCTCTCAATCCCTAAAGCAAAGGAACTCCAACCCAATAAGTGTTTACACATTTAAAACCTCAAAATTGGGCTTACATCCTCCCCTAAACACAACTTAAAGGATCTTAAATATGTCATTATGTCAGCACCACTCCTTAATAACAACATCTTGTAGTGAACACTATTACTTCAATATGTCTTACAAAAAATCTCTCAATCCCTAAAGCAAAGAAACTCCAACCCAATAAGTGTTTACACATTTAAAACCTCAAAATTGGGCTTACATCCTCCCCTAACACAACTTAGAGGATCTTAAATATGTCATTATATCAGCACCACTCCTTAATAACAACATCTTGTAGTGAACACTATTACTTCAATATGTCTTACAAAAAATATAGATATATTATATATGCTATCACTCCCTTTTAACAAAATTAGACTATAAATACTAACAAACAAAAAAGTTATTATGATGAAATAAAACAAAATAATCACATAACATAAACAATTCCAAATTATGAAAAAAATAGTAAAAAAAAATTATATTTATAAAGTTATAAAACTTTTTGTTAATTTCAAAATTTAATACTCTAATTTACATCTTAATCTACTTATCAACATATTCAAATAAAATTATTAAAAATTAAATACCTAAACAATACAATCACTTAAACTAAAAATTTATGCTAAAAATTTAAAATTTATGTGTATTAGTATCAATTTAAACCTTTGGCATGCAACCAACTAAAACATATTACAAATTCATGAATACCTTTTGAAACTTCTAGTAATATTGTACAACCAACGATAACAGATAACAAATTATGTAGATATCAGTCATCAATAACATATAATAACAAATTATGTAGACATTAGTCAACAATAACATATAATAAATTATGTTGACATTTTCTAAAAAGTGGTATAAGAAAGTCAATAACAACATATGATAACAAATTCTGTAGACATTATTCAACAATAACATATAATAAATTATGTTCTAACATTTTTTTAAAAAGTGATATATAACAAATTCACTAGACATTTTAGAGCAAAGTAATATAACAAATAACAACAATAACATATTAAAAAAAAAACAAAACTATTTAGACATTTTAGACTAAAGTGTTTTCATTTTTTACATAATTTTTCAAATTACATTTTCTCATTTATAAGGTCAACAATAACATATAAAAAATTACATTTTCTCATTTATACGGTCAACAATAACATATAACAAATTTTATAGACATTTTTTACTCCAGCATTTATACTGTCCACAATAACAATTTCTGTAGACATTTTCAACAAATTCTGTAGACATTTTCAACTGAAATGTTTTCATTTCAAAGTAGATTTTCCCATTTATACAGCAAACAATAACATATAACAAAAGCTGTAGACATTTTCCACCAAAGTGTTTTCATCTTTTACTTAATTTTCCAAATTACATTCTCCTAGTAAACCTACACTCTAATTACAAAGCATTGAAACTACAACGTCAATTCTAATGTATTAATTAGAAGGAATACATAATTATGACAGCAGTATGTATTAATTAGAAGAAATACAGAAGTATGTAATCAATATAATATAAGAGTTCAAATTAATTGACCTGTAAATTTTCTGCGGGTGACTATTGCCAAATGGGCTGAGAATGACAAAAACCAACCGACTCTCAACCATCTACATCTCCAATACTCTCCTCCAAACAAACGTCCTCATGTGCCCCTTCAATCCCCAAAACACAGTAATTATGTCGACGTTCTACCTGATCTAAACGGTGGAGTAGGTTTGCAAGTCGTTTCTCCATTGCAGAGATCTGCGCTTTCAACGTCGAATTTCTTTGTTCAAGCTCACGGAGTATAGACCCGTCTGGATCATCATTGTCCACGTGATTTTCAGGCGGATTTCCAGTGGGGAAGGAAGTTGCATTGTGAGGAGCCGCTGCTGGTGGAAACCGATTGATTTCTGTTTTGTATAAAGGAGACCGGCTGTGCATCTTCTGGTTATCTGGAATTTGCAAGATCCCTCCGTCTAGGGTTCCCTGATGTCTATTTTTAGGTTTGAATGGGCGTCCACGTTTAGGTTTGGGTTCCTTCACCGCTTCGGCAGCCCAATGTCTTAGGACGTCACTCTGAAAACTGGGCCAGGGATTCCGACGCTTCATTTTTTCTTTGTTTTACAAAATCTATCAAGCGGTATATGAAGAAAGGCACCACAAAATCGAAGGAATTGCAGATTATAGACCGTGTTCGATGAAGGTTTGGATGACTAGGGTTTTGATATTAAACTTTAGGGCAGACTCCGGTGGTTCACCAGAGATTTAATACCTGGGAATGGAATCTCGCCCAAAGCATCCTTAATTGGCCCTCATGGAGGCGATTATATAGCCTATGCTAACGTCGTATCCCACATTAGTGACCTTAATTCCGGCCTCGATCCTAGTAGATAAATAAATATCATAAGGAAACTTGGTGGAACAAGTCGGTTCACTCCCCCCAAAAATATAGTGTATAAATAAAAATAAAGTAATCCTCCACCACCATTGTCTTCATCTAAAATTCCAAACTTTATGGCTATAGATATCAATATTTAACCAACACACATTAGTAACGAAAATATTGGTTTTTTGTTATATTTAAATGCATATGTTCTTATAGGGGGATAAGTGGTTTACCTTTTGACACCCCTCATAGCCATCGATGCTCACCATGGTCCTTAATCTTGAAAAAGTTAATTTTTTTTTTTGGTTTTTGGGATTTAAGTATTATGATAATTTTATGTAATGAGTGTTAACTGTTGGTTGAGGTGGTTTGATCAGATGGTTGGGAAGTAGGTTTTGCACTCTTTCCACTCGGGTTCAACTCTCCAATGAGACTTTGGCCCATTATGATAAGGATAAAAGGGTAGACATTCCCATGAATGGGACCCCCTAGTGGATGTGTTTCTAGACATCTCGAACCCTTGCCAACTCATAAGTTACCTGGTAAATGCTAGCTCGTGGCTTGTTGGAACCATCTTAGGGGTTATAGTAGTAGCCAACTAGATTTGAACTTGGGTCTCGTCCCTCAACCAATCATTGATTCCTCTAGATTTGGAAAAAATAGTGTTAAGTAAAATATTCAATATTATGAGAAATTTGTTCATGTTTACTAATGTTCATGAGATATGGGTCGTGCTTAATGGCTTACTCTACATAGATAATCCCAACTCTTTCTTAACGACATTAGAAGCCCTCCAATTGCCTAATTGCTTAAAATAAAGATCCAAGGGATGTAGTGAACCTTAATAGGTCAAAGATCAAAGATATGAAATAACAACCATTAATCTTGAGAATTGAACCCTTGTCTTCATAAAATACCAAACATTCACATCACAAAGAACACAAGAACATAGAGAAGAACCCTTAAGATAGTGTAACACCATCAAATACTCCTTATGAAAGGAATCACTCCACAAGTCATGTTTGCTATGAAACAATACATCCAACACATATCTCCAATATAATGATACTCATGTGTATTCATATTTTCTCATGAGTATTCTTAGGTGTCCAGACCAACTACCCCTTATTATTATATTTATTTCCTCTTAACTAGATAATGGGCCTATTTATTACCCATCAACTACCCATTGGGATTATTCTATGATTATGGTCACATTATATTCATTATCCTCTTGGGTATCTCCTTAGGTATCCCATATTATCCTCCCAAGCTACATTACATTTCATCCTCCTTTGCATGTTTCATCCATGAAACATGGGAAGAAGCAATATAATATGACCGAATAAGCAATGTAGTGAATTGGTACCATGCACAAGCATCCATCCATCCTAGTGAAATGGACATGGGGTCCAACTGTGGTCTTTCCTCCTCGATCTTGATTATGGTTTCTCCTTCAGATTCATGTCTTTGTTGTGCTACTATAATATCTCCATGCATTTATTTTGGTTTTCCATATGCCTCATACTCGTTTCCTTTCTAGTTCCCTATTGATTCATAATAAGTTTGTTGACACTCATGCCCTTTCCTTTACAACTATTGTTTCTTCGAGTGCTCTAAGTGGTGATATACAACAACAATAATTATTGGTTCTTCTTTCTTTAACTCTTCAACATGTGGTTCCTTAGATTCTTCTTCCTTTTTATGCCATTCCTGGGGCTTTTCTTCAAGTTCTTATTGCTAGTGGGAAAATCACCCTATTATTATACCAGGGTCAGAGTATAGGAAGAGCTATGATCTCCATTAAAATACAATCTAATTCTTAAACTACCCCAAACACTATAAATAGATGAATGGAAAGAGATAGGAGAGTAGGTCAGAAGTGGCACTTTTGGTCCAACGTTTGATGTTAACCTCCTCTGACTTTGTAGCTCCGAGGCTGCAAGTCTCCTCCCAAAGCTGACCTAAAAGAACACTTAGGCAAACAATGTTACAAATATTCTATCTCTACTCATCAATATTAGGGTTAGATATAAACCATTATGCATAAATCAAATGAAAAACATAAAGATATCATTTGGGACAGGAAAAAGATTCTTTTATTCAAATCCAAAGATCGAAAATTACAAACTTTGTAGGTTGACGCTCTATGAACCTAGTCTATGCTCCTCTTAATATTGTTCCAAGTGCACCTTCCAAATTCCTTCTCTCGCAATCAACTGATCACTTCAAGGGAAGGGAAGGGATTGTATTGGAGAAAAAGCTAGAGAGGGAATGTTGAGGCAAGAACTCAAACAAGGCTGCAAATACTTGGGCAAGGAAGGAAATGGATTTGGGTAGAGTTTCACCGTTATAATGCTTGATTATGGAATGAGACCCCAAGACCTCCTTTTATATGACAAAAGGATAGTTATTCGGTTTGGGGACGAGATACAATGGGTGTATTGGTTGGGAAACCGACTATAGCCCGTAAAATCCATTGAATTCCTTGCAAATTTTTAATTTTTGCAACTTTTGGGAGTAAACATGGGTTGTTTATTATGCAGCAAGCATATGTACGTGGGTTTTATAGTATTCATATCGTGTATGTACTTGGGCAGTAGTGCAGCAAGCCACGTGCATGCTCCAAAAAATGGTTTAATAAAGAGAGTTCCTTAGTAGTGATTTGGAAAATTATTCAAGTAGGAAGGCCAATGCCATGTATGCATAGGTAGGGAATTTTATGGCTATAACAGATGCCCCCTAATGTGTGAGGTTAGAAGAGCAATTGATGGCCGAAATACATTACAATATCTTCACCATCACAGAGTTGAGTGAGCTTGGGACCAGAGTTCAATAAGCCGCCATTTGCAAAACAATAATAATCTCTTCGAGGTGGGCATACCCATGCTCGGGATGAACCAATCATGGTTTCCAATCAAGTACACTATAGATCCATGTCATATATAACTATCTATATAAATTGTAGCCTTGAGAAATACACAACGAATCTACATCTCAAAATAATTTGATGATATTCGAATACAATACAATATGCATCTTCAAGAAGAAACAACACATGTGGTTGGAGATGAGGACTTCATACTTCGAGCAACAACTTCAAGATCTTTGACTGCTTGGGTAGGAGTACAATAGGAATGTAAGACTCACTACTCTAAGGTCTTCGACAAGTCGTCGGGAAAATACTAGAGGATCTCAATGATCAGGCATAGAACTTCATTGATTTTGAATCTGGACTTGACTAGACTCTTGGGATGGCTGACTCATGAAATTCAAGAGACAAATTGTAGAATGGGCGACTTAGGTTGGATAAAACTTCCCTTGGACAAAAGCACGAAAGATGATCAGACTCAGGCAGTGTAAAATTGACATAAGTTTGTGATGCAGGAGGCAACACAAACTTTCCATATGTTTTGAAGAGTAACCAAGCGGAGGAGGACACAACTCTATGTAGCGAGAAAATATTCCTAAGGTCATACTAGATCCCAATGCTTGGATAACAAACAGAAGGATGTGCTTTGTCCAAGGGAGACTATCTTGCTGCTGAAAAAAGAACGTATATTTCTCGTCCCCTCTTTTGGAATACTTGACTTTTTTGTCTTTTTCAGTTTTTTAACGAGCTTGAAAAAGAATAAAAGAATGCTATGTTACAAAGGAGGTGCCAATGTCGCGAGCAACCAAACTGGTTCCAAGTGCATGGAACATACTGATGCTCAAGGCAAGGAGACATGTGCAGGATAAGGACACTCATGGAAAATTCCTCCATGGGTTAGGGTGTCGGATCGCAAAGGAAAAAGTGATGCAAGGCTTGTGTATACATAATGCTTTAAAGGTTCAGTTGAGAGAAACATGGAGTCAAAATTAGGCCAAAGATGCAAAGATGAGATCAACAATGTGATTAAGCATGACACAACAAGACCCCTTCTATGTAAATTTTTACAAGCCCAGAGAAGGTAAGCTCGATGGTTTTTTCACGTTTAGAGAGTCTGAAAAAATGCAAAAAGAACACTCTAGGGAGTACATTTTTCGCAATTAGTCTAGTCAACTCGAAAAAGGGGTAAAATTGCATTGAAAGGACATATTTTCAAAACCGTTTAACGAGTGTGACAAAGACAAGATCACTCAACATTCTTTTCAATTTTAAGGAGTCTGAAAAGAGTTTAACTATGGACTCACAAACTTTTTCTAGGTTTAGTCTCCTTAGCCCGAAAAAGTATAAAATATAATTGAGGAGAACTCTCCCGATGAGACAAATCTTCCGAGGCATACCTTTTTCCACAATAATCTACTCGATGGAAAAAGGGTTAAACTCATGCCAAGCAGATGCTCTTCTGGACCAATTTTAACGAGTGTGAAGGAACAAGGTCACTCGACGAT
>JASDQU010436687.1:28181-42086 GCA_032191745.1 Picea mariana
TTTGTAAAATTAGTTGTCTGGACCGAAAAAGGGGTAAACTACCGTCGGACAGATGTGCCATCAAATTTGAGTTTGGTGAGCATGAAGGACAACAAGATTGCTCGACAATATTTTCAATTTTAGAGATTTTGAAAAGGGATTAAAGAAGACTCTAGGGGGCTTCTTTTCTCAAGTAATCTAGATGATATTGAAAAGAATAAATACAGTCTTGTTGTATTTTTCTTTCAAAATTTAAACGAGCTTGAAAGACAACAAACCATGCTCATTGGGGAGTCTCTTGGGTAAGGCCAAGAATGTGGATTAGAAAGAAGAATGAGGCTTCAATATGTAATCATGGCAAGACTAACAAGTAGGGATGATTTTAAGGATGGAAATTTGTTTTAAAATGTAGAAACCTTGGTGAATCTTACTAATCCTTCATATGCCAACTATAAATATTTGGCGATATTTTTGTGAAAATATTCAAATTTTAGAGGGATTTTATATAATGTTTATAAAATTTTTGCGATTTTTAAGGTAAAATAATTTTATCCTATAGAATTTGGGTGAATTATTTTTAAAATAGCGAATCTCGTTTTTGGAAAAACCATGGAAAATTAGCCCATGGTCGAAATTTAGCCCCTAAAATCATCCATGCTAACAAGGACTCTCAAGCCTATACATAAACACACGGCATGGACCCCAAAAATGAATCAAAGGATATACCTTGGGCATTCATGTAGAGGTAGGCTCTACCACCTAATTATGAAACTTATAAAGCAGTAGAGAAGGTTTTGTGTCGCACCTCAGTGGGGTCGATCCTATGGAAAATAGGAAAATATAACGATATGCAGAAAGTTGGGAGTGAACACCTAAATTATATGCAAAAAGTTGGAAAAAATGACCTTTACCATGGGATGATAAGAATGTAATCCATCTCAAAAAATAACCAAACCAAAAGGAGAATTCCACAAGAACGACTAATAGATAACTCAAAAGTGAACTCGAGTAGCCACCAAGCTAGGAAAAGTGAAAAATGGGACCAAATTAGGGAAAAAAGGGCCAAAAAAATATATAAATAGAGGTGGATAGCTCCTTTTTACCATTGCAATTTGGAAATTAACAACAAAGTAAAAGAAAACCTTAGTCAAAAGAGCAAATTCCTGGATCTACTGTGGATGAAAAACCCTCCTACTTGGACCAAGTAAGTATAAATTCCATCCTCTTTCATTTTAATTCATTCATTTGCATTTAATTTTTAATTATGGAGGTGCACACCCTTATAAAAGGGTTGCGTCTGCATGTACACAGGCTATCCAAGGCCAGATTGCGTATGTACTCGGGCAAAGTAATAAATAGCCCGAGTACATATGTGACTGTGTAATATATATCCCACGTACACCTCTTTTTGTATTGAAAAAGAAAATACAAATATTAATCCCTCTCCAACGTTTTGTGTGTGACAGGATGTATGTTCACTGAAGAGAGAGGGAACATGAGGGGTTGGATGTCTTGGTTGAGGAGGACCTTGTGTCTATTGCCTCACTAAAATAGTGTGGCTTATGGAAATTCTTAGAGTGTCCATTCATGATGGCAAAACTGAGGTTTCTTAACGCTCTAGTGGAGTATTGGCATCCTATTGCATAAGATTTCATGTTGGAGGGTCAATAACTGACCCCGACTAGAGATGATATTTACTTCCTAACCGACCTCTCCAAAAGAGGGGAGCCGATCAACTTGAGCACCTTTCCTCTGGGGTCGTTCAACATTGAGGACTACATCATCATGTATTTCTAGGCTAGTACCAAGAAAGTGGGTTCTCAGGTGCCACTCCACAAGATTACCAACCTCTCCTTGTGAGTTATTTTACTCATGATCGGGTAGATTACTGGATCCGCAACACTCCATCAGGCCTCTTGTGCATAGATGCACTATGCAGTTCAATGTTTAGAGGTGACAATATTTGACCGGAGTACTACCATGCTAGTATGCATGAAGAGACAACTCATAAAGTGGCATAGGCTTACCAACAAGAACTTCTGGTTCGGTACCATTTTATGTTTCTTCTTCTTCGAGAGGGTACCTAGTCTCAATCTAAGAGAGACAGTATGGGGGCATGTTGCCTCCTTCCCAGCAGTGTGTAGGTGGGCAGTTTTATTGCCTAGATAGGGTGGAGGAAGGACCGTAGAGGCCTTCGACGACAAATTCTTTGACTGGTGGGCACATTAGATCCCATTCATAGAGGAATATCCTTATGCATGGATTAGCTTCCTTAGAGATCCAGACATGTTTGTTCCTCTTGGAGAAGAACGTGGCGAGATAGGTAACATATATTTTTAAATTTATTAAATTTTTAATTTTTAAATATATCCTTTTTATATGTGTGTCAGAGTGCTTACTTATGAATCTGTTATGTACAAATGTGGGACCTGTTTGACTGAAAAAATTCACTAGGACTAGGTGTTTTCCTCGACCAGAGGCAGGACTAGTAGTAGCAGGAGGACCGGTAGCTGTGAGAGCACCCCCAGCCGAAGAGGCAGATAGAGTCCTACAATGAGTGCAGAGAAACCTCACTACTCTCACTCGTGTAGTTCCAATGGCTGAGATCGAGGATCTCCCCCCAACGATGCAACCACATGTAGTAGGGGTGCCTCGGACTTGGGTCCAGTTATTCTGGCATCTTTCAAACGCCATTGTTCATTATGGCAGGGCCAATAGGCCTAGACCTTAGATAGCGCCAGACCACTTACGTGCCGATGGCACTTTTTGTACTATGTATTTTGAGGGCTTAAGCCCAACGATGTATACTAATTATTTTTTAGGATTTCATGCCCACTCTTGTACTCATGCCACTATTTTGGACATATATTATATATACATATTTCATGTTTCATGGATAACATTTTTACAAATGTATTTACATGTGTATGTGTCTTGTTTTTATTTTACATGTGAGCAATATGCCAATCTAAAACTTAATTAGCTAGAGTATCAGTTAAATGATTAAATCTCCTAGGAACATGAATATAAGTAATATAATAAAAAGATTGTTCTAAGAGACGTACCCTAAGGAATTGTCGGTGAAGAGTGGGACCATAAACGGGGTAAACCCCATTTAATTGGGACATAACCAATTGAGCATCTAAGTAAACCTGGAGGCAAGAAATGCCATGTGACAAAGCATCACGTAGAAATTATATCACTGCATTGTACTCGGCAACATTTTTTGTTGTTTTGCCTAGAAAAATACCTCTGAAAGATAACAACTGGCCTCCAGGTGTGAAAATCACCCAAGATGAGGAAGAAATCCTCCAAGTGTGTTAGATAGCGTTGTCTATGAACCCAAAGTAAACCTCTAATTCACTTGACATCTACCACAGTAAAAAACAAGACAAAAATAACTACACATCCAAAAAATGAAAAAGACAAAAATGTATATATGTATATATATATATATATATATACATACATACAAGAAGCCTCCCAGGTGACCGAACTAAGAGTAGTACTTCTTAAGGTATATCCCATTTCTAGGATTCGCTAAAGCATTTCCCTCAAAATCAACCAGACGGTAAGAACCCTTCTCTAAGACCTCTTTTACAATGAAATTTTTGAACCACGTGGGTTTGAACTTGCCTGCCCCTAGGGGATCTTTGTCTTGGTAATAAACCAGGACAAGATCCCCTTCGGAGAAAATACGAGGGTGGACAGACCAGTCATACTAACACTTGACTCATTGATTATGAGCCTCGTTAGCCAAGGCTACATCACAGTGTTGCACATCGTGCTGCTCGAGATATAGAAGGAGTTCCTTAAGCAGTGTAGTGTTGGGAAATAATTCCACTACCAACTCTAAAGAAGGGATCTGACACCCAATGGGTAAGACTTCTTCCACCTTGTATATGAGTTGAAAAGGTGAAAAACCGATGGCAGACTTTACAGACATTCGGTAGGCCCACAATGTCGAATATAACATCAAATGCCAATTTGACTTGGTCGAATTGATCATCCGCCGAAGAATAGTTTTGAGAGACTTATTCACAACTTCAACCTGACCATTCGCTTGCGGGCAATAGGGTGGTGAATGTTCTTGTTTAAACCCAAGATTTGACGTTAATTCAGTTATCATTTTATTCTGGAAGTGACTGCCATGGTCTGTGAAAATCTCCTTCGGGATACCGAATCTTGCTACTATATGATTGAAAATGAAAAGGGAAGTGGTTTCCCCATCATTGTTAAACGTTGGCATAGTTTCAACCCACTTAGTGAAGTATTCTACTGCTACGATGATATAGAGATGCCCCCTGGCAGAATCCAGGTGACATGTAGTGAAATCAATCCCCCACTTGGTGAAAGGATCGACAGTAATGACTAGAAACATAGGAGTAGGGTGTGCCTATTTCTCTCTTGGTGTTGTATTCGTCGACGTTCATCGCGAGAATCAAAAGCGGGGCACTTCAAAGTCTCAAGATACATAATTATATCTCCATACTATGGGTCCGAATATGCAATTAGAAAGAGATATTTGTTAATAGGTGACTCCTTGGGTATAATATCACCATAATTGACCCGTAGTTCCAAAATTAGTTCAACGAATACCAACAAATTTTTATATTTTGTAGAAATGAAATCCAAGTCAAATTCCTAAAGGATAACTATCCATATATTGATCTTCCCACTAATGACCCATCACATTAAAACATATTGGAAAGGGTTGACGAAGGAAATTATGGTGGTCTTGCGAAGTAATATATAGTGACAGAACCGTTGGACAATGTGGAAAGCTTCCAAAGAAAGTTTCTCAACATGAGAGTAGTTGAGTTCAGATACAACTAGGCCTCAACTAAGATAATATATAATGTGCTCTTCGAGATTTTCATCCTCCTGTACCAAGACCATGTTGATGGTCAACTCTGCAGCAACCAAATACAACAAGAAATATTTGTTATAATCAGAAGGTTGGAGCATAGGAGTAGACGTCAGGGCACATTTCAATGCTTCAAAGGAGCACTGAGCTGCTTCATCACAACATAATGAGACCCCTTTTTTCAAAAGACACATGAACCCTTTAGTGATCTCGACATAATTAGCGACAAAACGTCGAAGACAAATTTCTATCCCCTGTAAGCTCTGAAGCTAGGGTATTGTGCGCAGGGTAGGAAATTGAAATATTGCCTCAACCTTAAGAGGATTGGCCATGATCCCTTTTTCCGACACGATGAAACCTAATAAACAACCTGATGTCACAAAAAAACTACACATGTTTGGATATAAGTGAATCATATAGTAGCGACACCACTCAAAGATCAGCCGTAAATGGGTGGGATGATCATATCTCTTGCAAGAATGTGATGCTAGATCATCCAGGTAAGCCTCAACTATGTGTTTGAGGTCGTGAAAAGTGAGCGACATGGCCTGTTGAAAGGTAGCTCCAACATTCTTTAGGATAAAAGGCATCTTTCGATACGTGAAGGTACCCCAAGGAAAAATAAAAGTCGTTTTATTTTGGTCCTTGGGTTTGATTTGAATTTGATTATATCATGAAAAAGCATCCATGAACGAAAAATACCTCACAACCCAAGCATTCATCGACAATATGATCAATGAACGGGGTAACTGGAAAATTGTCTTTAGAGAAAGCTTTATTCAAATCACAAAAATCCATACAAATGCGAATCATGCCTCATTTCTTGTTGACATGAACTGGGTTTGATACCCATTATGTCAATTGTACAGGGTAGATAAAACCATCTTTGAGCAGGTTCTCTACTTCATCCTTAATCGCCACTGCTTTTTGAGGATTGACTGGGTGAATCTTTTGTCACACCTGTTTGACATCAGGATAAGTTGTAATCTCATGTTCAACAATTTTTTGGTCGATGTCTGGAATCTCCTCATAAGACCAGGAAAACACGTTGCCAAATTCCTTAAAAAACTCGGTGCAAATTTGAATCTTTTCGGGGGAGCAATATGCTCCAACAAAGACATTCTCCACAATGCCAGGGGTTTTGGAGATATCGATAGGAATCATTGCAACAATACTTGCCATGTTTCCCTCGGCGTATACATCGTGCATAGCCAGAGGGTTAATAGGACAAGGGATATCTCCATTCATGGTCAAAACAAACTCTCCTACCTCTATTCTCCTAAGCTTGAGAAGAAAATAAGATCTATGATGAAGATCATCCCAAGGTATATTGGGACTAGCCATTGCCTCTAGAATCACCTCGTCATAGGGAAAGACTAAGTATAAAGGGTCATGGGCAATGAGAGAGTGTTGATCCCAAATAGGCTTGAGAACTGGATCTAGCTCCTATGGGGAATCCAAATCGAGGTTGGTCGAGGCTTGCTAGATGACACTGTATGCAACCTTGACAGTGGATAAGGGCATGGCCATGCCAAGGTGCCCTATCCCCTCCATCGAAGTCGATGGGGAATGTAAATTCCATGGGCAGTGAAAGTAGCTTGTTTTAAAATATGAAACTTGAAAAATTGCAGCCCTCAACTGGACAAGAATAGCCGAAATAAACCTTACATCATTGGAAGGCAATGAATAATCAAAATTTCCCATCAACGATGAAAACACCGACACCTAGGTTGATAGTTCCAGGTTGTGGGCTATCGATCACCGGGACAGTTCAATCCCCCAATGAAGGGTTAGGAAAAGAGAAGGACAACTGGTTAATGTTTATAATTTGACCCTCGTGTGGGAAGCATAAGACTTGAAAAATAGTGGCTCTAACTGCATGCATTGCATAAGTCAAACTCCATC
This sequence comes from Picea mariana, assembly GCA_032191745.1. Lineage (NCBI taxonomy): Eukaryota > Viridiplantae > Streptophyta > Pinopsida > Pinales > Pinaceae > Picea > Picea mariana. Next base: position 34,933 of record JASDQU010436687.1, read on the forward strand.
CTAACAGAAGATTGTATCCGAGAGGCACATCAACTACTTCAACCTTGACGTACACATTTTTACCCCCTAACTACCTGGGGAAAGAAGGAATTATATCGGGTGGTCTAAACGATTGACCATCAAAAGTCGTAAGCAACGTGGGTGATGAAGACAACTCAGGCTGGCCAATGGCCTTCCAACATGCCAATGACATCATGCAAGTCGAGGCACCCTCATCAACCACCATACAAAAAATGTTTTGTGTCAATGATTTCATGGTATATTCCACTACTATCTGAAAGGTGACATGGTGAGGAAGACGAGGTTTAAGGTTAGTTGGATCGAAAATGATCATTCCTGAGATAATAGTTTTTTCGCTCCCAAGGTAGAGAACAGGGATTTTCTCTATGAGGGGAAACTCTGGAGAACTTCAAGAGAAAACAATGCATAAGGGATCTATGCCAGATCCTCCAGGACGGAGTAATTCTGAGAGGCCCTCACATTTGGGTTATGGGAAGCCTTCTTAAACGCACCTTTAGGGATGTGAGTCATTGTCTCGTCCCCTAACTTCTCAATTTGAAGAGGAGTCACTGGGTTGGAGGCCTCCTTTCCCTTCTCGACAGATTTTGGTGTTTCGTAGTCACTATTCTTGGTTGATAACTTATCATCAGTGCTCATCATGTAAATTTTCATGGTCGGGTTGTTAGGAGTAGGCGTGGGGGGTCCCTAACTACCCCCAAACGTGCTCATGGATGTAGAAACTTGATCCATATTTTTCCCTCGTGGAAAAGGGTTTGTCAACATAGTAGGTTCTTGTTGTTCTAGTAGCTTATGGGATTCCACAATCCAAGGGAACAGGTGAGTCAGGTGGTCCTCCGTGCAAATATTACACAGATACTTCGACTTCCTCTTCTCGGTTTTTCCCTCACCAACATTGTTAGCAACCTTTTTATCCCCTTTACCCTTCTTGTTTCTTTGTTTCTTCTTTCCCTTGGTCTGCTGGTTGGACTTGAGAGTTGTTGATTGCACACTAAGTACATCTGACATCTAGGTTGCGAGGGAAACCAAGCTAGGAGTCTGGCTGGCCATAGTCTATTGAAATTGTAATTGTTGTAATGATTCAACAACAAATCCATGGACTTTCTTTATGTTGAGCCCACTATTCCATCAGCGTGGGGTCCATAATTTTTTTTTTCCTTATCGAGAGTTGACTGTGGTGCATCGGGTAAGATCTCGTAAATCATGCCAAAGTGGGAGTAAATCAGTTCTAGCTGTTGGGCTCTCATAATAGCCTGTTCTTCATAAAAAACCCTCGACGTTGCTACGTATTTGGAAATGCAAGGAACCAAAGACTTCAAGAACCACTCAAGAAATAACGTAGGAGGGAACTTGACCTTAATCAAGTTATTTCTTCATTGCCACTCTCGGATATGATCCGAGATATGGACAACCTTAGTCTGCTCAAATTTGGTCATAAACTCGACACCGACATGATATGTCACTGGCAATTGGAAATGGTTCAAGAAAACCATAGCCATGTCATTAAAGTAAGATTACTTCAAATTTTCGAGCTCGATATACCACTTTGTTTCACCCCCTATAAGAGTGCATTGAAAAAGGCACAATTGAACGAAGTCGTCTTTCAATGAGTTCGATGAACACCAAAAGTCAAAGGTAGTCACGTGATCACTTAGATATTCATTAGTCTTGCCCTCAAATTTTATAATGTTAGAAGGCAACTTAATCGGCATGGGGGGCCAACATGGATCGTGACAGATCAGGTCATTTTATAATCTTGACAAGTCTGGCAAACGCAGGGTTGCTAGAAAGGGTAGTTTTGGTTGCATAGTATTTACATGAAAAGAGGGACCTAGATTTTGACTGGCACCAGGCTGTCAAGAAAATTTGGAATGTTGGCTAGGTTTTTGGTAGAAATTTTGGCTTTGACCACCAAAAAGAAATTGCGTCTGTTGTTGCATCGTCGGTTGACTCTCAAAATTGGATGACATATCCTGCACAGGGATTGCTCCCTGTGTTGTGTTCCAAGGAACTTGGTTGGGGATGACCCCATCCAATCCTCCTGGCATAGGTGTTGAACCTTTCCTGAGGTTCCATTGAGTATGGAGGGGGTTTTCCCTGACCAACATCCCTTGCGAGGGAAACAAGCCCTGCCAAGGAATCCAAAGACCTTGTGTGGAGTATACTCTAGTCAACACTCCCTGTGAAGGAATGGTACCTTGCATGGGGTTCTGTTGACCAAAATTGGGGTGGCCCCCAGTCGAGAAAGAGACTGAAGAAAAAGTGTTGTTTCCAAGCACACCAAACAAAGAGAATGAAATAGATCTCATCGGCGTCGTGTAGGATGAAGGTCCCAAATTGACTCCACTGAACAAACTATAATTAGCGTTAGGCCTGACCAACTACTGAAACGCGCCACCGAGCGAAGGGGACAGAGGAGGTATATGACCCCCACTATAAGGAATAGAATTGAAAGGGGAAGCACTTCCCATGGTTAATCTTTGCAAGGGAGAATTAGAGCTCCCTACCCCCAGACCCATGGTCTGTAAAGTAGAGAAAGTAAGAACTGAATTCAAGTCAAAGTTGGGCATCCCATATGAAAAGGGAGCTCCTGTCACGTTTTGAGTGAATGGAATAGTGGTCGAGTTGTCAAAGGAATTGATCCACTGCTCGAAGTCATGGGTGTCAGGACAGATGTGGTCTTGACAGGCGGAGGTGGGGGATGAGGTACAATTCCCCCTCCAACGATAGCCGTAATAGGAGTACGGGGACTCCCTAACAAAGTAGAAATGTTATCTTCCATCACCACTCACTGAATGAACTAGAGTACAATAGATTTCACCTCAGGGGGAGACTATCGAAATTAAAATCGACGTCGATAAGTCGATGATCGAAGGATTCACTGGCCTGAAACCTTTGGTCTCTAGGTTAGAAATGATGAATTCCTCCGGCTGGAAAGTATTATCTCAGAGCCATCTTGAGTACATTTTCCTGTGTCCTGATCACTTTGGACGATCCTTCTTGATCAAGTCTTCGCCTCAACGGTGGCGGAGGTGGCTTCAAAGTAACCGACGACAGGCCCTGAAGCCTTTGTGACCGACAGAGTTGTTGATCTTCCACTTTGTGAAATGATCAAACAAAATAGTAAGGTTTGACTAGTGTGGAATACATATCACACACTAAAAGTTCCTAAAGGTAAATCAAGCAGTCAACTAACTAGTGGGAAGTACAATTACGCCAATCGAAATTAGAGAAGCTAACTGGTGTAAGTGCAACTTGAACACGAAATCATCGTGCAGGTATACTCTGTGAATCGTGATCTGACGTTTTCCCTAGGTACTGTGGTATACCCTCACAGTCACTTGTGTAAGTCTGTAAAAAATAGGCAACTAAGTTTCCAGTTCGCAATCAGTCACCAGGCGGGTACAGTCGACAGTCAGGCTGATCGTAATGGGAAATATAACAAGTCTGAAGCCCTTTAAGGGTGCCAAAATAAATTGGTCCGGAAGACAAATAAGGATCTCGAATAGATTCAAGGTCCACGAGGCTCTGTAGGCAAATGAAATCAGTATTGTTCCCAAGAAAGACCCTTAATATACAATCCCCACTACGTTTTTTCTAGCTTTGGAGGGGTTATCTCCTCTACCTTTCCTCACGCGACCTCGTGTTTATCCAATTTGTTAGAGGGGGTTCCTGGCTAACTCTTATGGTGTTTTACTTTAGACACTCCATATCTCAGACTCCAATGTTTGTTTTAAATGGCCCTGAAGAGTTTCCTCTTTACACCTATTTCAAGGCCCTAAAATCCTAAACTAGTCGGTGAACCCTATAAACAGAAAGTCTATTATGTTTTAAGTTAAGTGTTAATTTTAAGGCTTTATTTATGTAGAGGATTTGATCGTGCAACTAATGGTGTTTGGAAGAGACGAAAAATGAATAATACTTTAGAGAATTTAAAATCAAATCAGATACTTCGAAATTAAAGAAAAATATTGTAAAACTCTTTGTAAATATCAACTTTTCAATTTGATGTTTCAAGATCTTCTAATTGAAAGTTTCCTATAAAGTGCTTTCATTTGACTAAGAAAACTACTTATATTTCCAAGAAAGAAAGAAAGAACTTTGAAACTGAAACTCTTTTCTTTTGCAAAGAAACAACCTAGGCTACGTTACCAAACTAAATGCAAGAAAAAAATATTTTTGATTTTTTTGAATTGCTTTAACAAGAAAAACCAAATTAATTTTTTTTTTCAAAGAAAGAAACATGAAAAAGAGAGAAGAAAAAAAAATAATTGAAGATTGACAGAGACCATAGGCTAACTGTGTAAACACATGGATTCAAAAAGAATCTAGAGGAGGATCCGAGACTTGAAAGTTCACTCTAAACTGCCAGGGAAAGGAAAATAAAACCAATAAAACAAGTTGAGAATGAATCTTCAATCCAAGCTAAGGCCAAAAAAAAAGACTCTGTAAGGTCCAAGAAAGCCCTGAGAATCCTAAACTTCTTTCAGGAGAGAGAAAGACCTCTTTTAAAAAAAAAAATACTTTCAAGACATAGAGACGCGGGCTATTGCATCAACAACATGTGTATGTACGCGGGTTGTTTACTGTGTAGGTCGAGTATGTACGTGTGTTGAGCCAAAGAAGAGCGCGTACACATTTGAGACTTTTCAAAGAAAGAAAAGACTTGGCAGACTGACTGGGAAAGGAAAGCTAGTAGGCACCTTGGAGGTGACTAGAGACCCTTAAAAGACTTAGTGAACTTGATAAAACTCAAAAGGGAATAAAGAAGCCAATTAAAACCCAAAAACCTCCTTCTAAAACACTAGATATATTCCCCAGTGGAGTCGCCAATTCTGCTAGCGAGAAAACCCCCTTATTACTATACTAGGGTCAAAGTATAGGTAGAGCTATGATCTCCCTTAAAAGATAATCTAATTCTTAAACTACCCCAAAGCTCTAAATAGATTAACAGAAAGAGATAAGAGAGTAGGTTATAATTGGCACCTTTGGTCCAACGTTTGATGTTAACCTCCTTTGGATTTATAGCTCCTAAGACGCAAGACTCCTCCCAAAGATAACCTACAAGAAAAATTAGGCAAACAATGCTACAAATATTCTATCTCTACTCATCAATATTAGGGTTATATAAAAACCATTATGCATAAATCAAATGAAAAACATAAAGATATCATTTGGGACAGGAAAAAGATTCTTTTATTCAAATCCAAAGATAAAAAATTACAACCTATGTAGGTCGATGCTTTGCGAACTTGGTCTGGGATCCTCTTAATATTTTTCCAAGTGCACCTTCCAAATGCCTTCTCTCATAATCAGTTGATCACTTCAAGGGAAGGGAATGGATTGTATGGGAGAAAAGGCTAGAGAGGGAATGTTGAGGCAAGAACTCAAACAAGGTTGCAAATACTTGGGCAAGGAAGGAAAGGGATTTGGGAAGAATTTCACACTTCTAATGCTTGATGATGGAATGACACCCCAAGACCTTATTTAATATGACAAAAGGATAGTTATTCAGTTTTGGGACGGGCTACAGTGGGTGAATTGGTTGGGAAACCGACCATAGCCCATAAAATCCACCGAATTCCTTGCAACTTTTTAATGTTTGCAACTTTTGGGAGTAAACATGGGTTGTTTATTATGCAACAAGCATATGTATGCGGGTTGTATAGTATGCATCTCGCGTATGTACTCAGATAGTAGTGCAGTAGGATGCGTACATGCTCCAAAAAATGATTTTTTAAAGAGAGTTCCTTGATAGTGATTTGGCAAATTATGCAAGTAGGAAGGCCAATGTCATGTATGCATAGGTAGGGAATTTTAGGGATATAACACCTATGTAGGCTCTTCTTCTCATTCAACCTCAACCTCTTCATCTAATGTGTCATTGAGTATTGCAATTAATTTCCACGCAAATACTTCTCCAAGTTCCCCCTTGTGCCCTTCTTGCTTAGTACAAGAAATATCATGCAATGTAATTTTCTTTTTCATGTACCAAATATTCAAAAATTATTTTGCACATTAATATTAAATGTACCAACTGATTTCATCCAAGGATATCCCAAAATAGTAACCACATCACCCATATCTGTAAAATGAAAATTTGAATGTAACACATATTTTTTCATGGTAATCTTCAAATATTTAAAAAATTGAATATTTTCACCATCAACCTATATGCTTTCAATATGTTTTGTAGGTACTTGCAATATTCTCTCCAAATTAACATTGATGAAATTATGCTTGCAACTAGGGTTAACATAAACAATGATCTTCTCGTGTTGGATATATCCTTGAACTTGTAATATGAAGTTGTCACATGAAAATAAACCCTGTTGGATCATAATATCCTTGTTTTTAGCATGAGACCATCTATCTATGTATAGTTTCTCATATTCCTCGTTTGAAAATTTATCTCTTCGTAGTTAAGTCCATCCCACCATACGTGACCATTATCCTTTAAATTAATGTGTAGATATATAATTCAAAATAGTGATTTTTTCTAGACTTCATCCATTTTACATATTTTTCAATACTAGGACCATCATATCACATTGTAAAATGTATCTTCCTTATGAAACCTAAAAATAGAACTAGGGTTTTAAAGAAAATCGTTTACTTTCCAATGGAGCTCCTTTATGCAATTAGGGTTTGAGATGACTAATGTAAAATGATCATAACTTTTGCAATATTTCTCGGATTGGATATTATGACCACAATTATGAAATGTCATGGCCACATTGGATCCACTGGCAATGGTTTGAATAAAATATGTGCACCCTACGAAAAGATATATGATATTCAAACCACATGATCGTCATCGAAGAAAAAAAAAAAAGTTTATTGTGCTGAAAGGCACTTTCTATAACCTAGTATGAGGGAGATTTGTAATTCTTTTCACAATCAACATGGAGTTCACATGCATTGTTTAAAAAACAATTATTAATAACAAAAAATATATTTCAATGTTGACCATAAATAAAAATAAATTTCAATGTCCATCCTAAGTAATACACACACACACAAAGAATTATTTTTCTCATGGATAGGTGGTTTCTACTTCCCAGTATAAGGGACATGTGTAATTCCTTGAATTCTTAATATGAATTTGACACATGGAATTTAAAAATATATCAATA
>JASDQU010436687.1:47060-60871 GCA_032191745.1 Picea mariana
AGGGGGTTCCTTTTTCATAAGTAATCTCCAAGGCCCGAAAAAGAGAAAAACCAAAACCAAGGAAAATGTTCCTTTTTCAAATATTTAGTCCCTCAGGCCCAAAAAAGGGTTAAACTTACGCCTGAGAATACTCTTCTAGCTAACCGAAGTTCCTAGAGAATACATTTATTCATAAAATTAGTCGTCCAAACTGACAAAGGGGTAAACTACCATTGGATAGATGTGCCATCAAATTTGAGTTTGGTGAGCGTGAAGGACAACAAGATTGCTCGACAATATTTTCAATTTTAGAGATTCTGAAAAGGGATTAACGAAGACTCCAGGGGGCTTGTTTTCTCAAGTAATCCAGATGAGATCGAAAAGAATAAATACAGTCTTTTTGGATGTTTCTTTCAAAATTTAAACGAGCTTGAAAGACAACAAACCATGCTCATTGGGGAGTCTCGTGGGTAAGGCCAAGAACGTGGATTAGAAAGAAGAATGAGGCTTCAATATGTAATCATGGCAAGACTAACAAGGACTCCCAAGCCTATACATAAACACATGGCATGGACCCCAAAAATGAATCAAAGGATATACCTAGGGAATTCATGTAGAGGTAGGCTCTACCACCTAATTATGTCACTTATAAAGTAGTAGAAAAGGTTATGTGTCATACCTCAGTGGGGTCGATCCTATGGCAAATCAGAAAATATAACGATATGCAGAAAGTTGGGAGTGAACACCTAAATTATATTCAAAAAGTTGGAAAAAATGACCTTTACCATGGGATGATAAGAATGTAATCCATCTCAAAAAATAACCAAACCGAAAGGAGAATTCCACCAGAACGACTAACAGATAACTCAAAAGCGAACTCGAGTAGCCACCAAGCTAGGAAAAGTGAAAAAGGGGACCAAATTAGGGAACAAAGGGCCAAAAAAGTCTATAAATAGAGATGGATAGCTCCTTTTTACCATTGCAATTTGGAAATTAACAACAAAGTTTAAAAAAACCCTTCGTCAAAAGAGCGAATTCCGGGAGGTACTGTGGATGAAAAACCCTCCTACTTGGACCAAGTAAGTATAAATTCCATCCTCTTTCATTTTAATTCATTCATTTGCATTTAATTTTTAGTTAGGGAGGTGCACACCCTTATAAAAGGGTCGCGTCTGCGTGTACACGGGCTATCCAAGGCCAGACCACGTATGTACTCAGGCAAAGTAATAAATAGCCTGAGTACATACATGACTGTGTAATATATATCCCACATACTCCTCATTTTGTATTGAAAAAGAAAATACAAATATTAATCCCTCTCCAACATTTTGTGTGTGATAGGATGTATGTTCACTGGAGAGAGAGGGAACATGAGGGGTTGGATGTCTTGGTTGAGGAGGAACTTGTGTCTATTGCCTCACTAAAACAGTGTGGTTTATGGGAATTCTTAGAGTGTCCATTCATGATGGCACAACCAAGGTTTCTTAACGCTCTAGTGGAGTATTGGCATCCTGATGCATAAGATTTCATGTTGGAGGGTCAATAAATGACCCCGACTAGAGAGGATATTTACTTCATAACCGACCTCTCCAGAAGAGGGGAACCGATCAACTTGAGGACCTTTCCTCTAGGGTCGTTCAACATCGAGGACTACATCAGCATGTATTTCCAGGTTAATACCAAGAAAGTGGGTTCTCAGGTGCCACTCCACAAGATTACCAGCCTCTCCTTGCGAGTTATTTTACTCATGATCGGGCAGATTACTGGATCCACAACACTCCATCAGGCCTCTTGTGCATAGATGCACTATGCAGTTCAATGTTTAGAGGCGACAATATTTGACCAGAGTACTACCATGCTAGTATGCATGACGAGACAACTCATAGAGTGTCATAGGCATACCAACAAGAACTTCAGGTTCAATACCATTTTATGTTCCTTCTTCTTCGAGAGGGTACCTAGTCTCAATTTGAGAGACAGTACGGGGGCATGTTGCCTCCTTCCCAGCAGTGTGTAGGTGGGCGATTTTACTGCCTATATAGGGTGGAGGAAGGATCGTAGAGGCCTTCGACGACAAATTCTTTGACTGGTGGGCACATCAGATCCCAGCCATAGAGGAATATCCCTATGCATGGTTTAGCTTCCTTAGAGATCCAGACATGTCTATTCCTCTTGGAGAAGAACATGGAGAGATAGGTAACATATATTTTTAAAGTTATTAAATTTTTAATTTTTAAATATATCCTTTTTATATGTGTGTCAGAGTGCTTACTTAAGAATCTGTTATGTACAAATGTGGGAACTGTTTGACCGAAAAAATTCACCAGGACTAGGTGTCATCCTCGATCAGAGGCAGGACCAGTAGCAGTAGGAGGACCGATAGCTATGGGAGGACCCCCATCCAGAGAGGCAAATAGAGTCCTACAATGAGTGGAGAGGAACCTCACTACTCTCACTCGTGCAGTTCTAATGACTGAGATCGAGGATCTCCCCCTAGCGATGCAACCATATGTAGTAGGGGTGCCTCGGACTTGAATCCAACTATTTTGGCGTCTTGCAAACGTCATTGTTCATTATGGTAGGGCCAATAGGCCTAGACCTTAGATAGCGTTAGACCACTTATGTGCCAATGGAACTTTTTGTACTATGTATTTTGAGGGCTTAAGCCCAACGATGTATACTGATTATTTTTTAGGATTTCATGCCCACTCTTGTACTCATGCCACTATTTTGGACATATATTATATATACATATTTTGCATTTCATGGATAACATTTTTACAAATGTATTTACATGTGTATGTGTCTTGTTTTTATTTTACATGTGAGCAATATGCCAATCTAAAACTTAATTAGCTAGAGTATCAGTTAAATGATTAAATCTCCTAGGAACATGAATATAAGTAATATCATAAAAAGATTGTTCTAAGAGACGTACCCTAAGGAATCGTCGATTAAGAGTGGGATCATAAACGCGGTAAACCCCATTTAATTGGGACATAATCAATTGAGCATCTAAGTAAACCTGGAGGCAAGAAATGCCATGTGACAAAGCATCACGTAGAAATTATATCACTGCATTGTACTCGGCAACATTTTTGGTTGTTTCACCTAGAAAATACCTCTAAAAGATAGAAACTGGCCTCCATGTGTGAAAATCACCCAAGATGAGGAAGCAAGCCTCTAAGTGTGTTAGATAGTGTCATCCGTGAACCCAAAGTAAACCTCTAATTCACTTGACATCTACAACAGTGAAAAAGAAGACAAAAATAACTACACATACAAAAAATGAAACAGACAAAAATGTATAAAAAGATATATATATATATATATACACACATACAAGAAGCCTCCCAGGTGATTGACCTAAGAGTAGTAATTATTAAGGTATAGCCCATTTCTAGGATCCGCTAAATAATTTCCCTCAAAATCAACCAGATGGTAAGAACCCTTCTCTAAGACCTCTTTCAAAATGAAATGTTTGAACCACATGGGTTTGAACTTGCCTGCCCCTAGGGGATGTTTGTCTTGGTAATAAACTAGGACAAGATCCCCTTCGGAGAAAATCTGAGGGTGGACAGACCAGTCATACTAACACTTGACTCATTGATTATAAGCCTCGTTAGCCAAGGTTGCATCATAGTGTTGCACATCATGTTGCTCGAGATATAGAAGGAGTTCCTCAAGCAGTGTAGTGTTGGGCAATAATTACACTACCAACTCTAAAGAAGGGATCTGACACCCAATGGGTAAGACTAATTCCACCTCGTATATGAGTTGAAAAGGTGAAAAACTAATGGCAGACTTTACAGACATTCGGTAGGCCCACAACGTCGAATATAACATCAAATGCCAATTTGACTTGGCCGAATTGATCGTCCGCTAAAGAATAGTTTTGAGAGACTTATTCACAACTTCAACCTGACCATTCACTTATGGGTAATAGGGTGATGAATGTTCTTGTTTAAACCCAAGATTTGACGTTAATTCAGTTATCATTTTATTCTAGAAGTGACTACCATGGTCTGTGAAAATCTCCTTTGGGATACCGAATCTTGCTACTATATGATTGAAAATGAAAAGGGTAGTGGTTTCCCCGTCATTGTTAAACGTCGGCATAGCTTCAACCCACTTAGTGAAGTAGTCTACTGCTATGATGATATAGAGATTCCCCCTGGCAAAAGCCAGGTGACATGTAGTGAAATCAATCCCCCACTTGGTGAAAGGATCGATAGTAATGACTAGAAACATAGGAGCAAGGTGTGTCTATTTCTCTCTTGGTGTCGTATTCGTCGACGTTCATCGTGAGAAGCAAAAGCGGGGCACTTCAAAGTCTGAATATACACAAGTATATCTCCATACCATGGGTCCAAATATGCAATTAGAAAGATATCTTCGTTAATAGGTGACTCCTTGGGTATAATATCACCATACTCGACCCGTAGTTCCAAAATTAGTTCGATGAATACCGACGAATTTTTATATTTCGTAGAAAAAAAATCCAAGTCAAATTCCTAAAGGATAACTATCCATATACTAATATTCCCACTAATGACCCATCGCATTAACACATATTGGAAAGGATTGACAAAGGAAATTATTGTGGTCTTGCGAAGTAATATATAGTGACAGAACCATTGGAAAATGTGGAAACCTTCCAAAGAAAGTTTCTCAACATGAGAGTAGTTGAGTTCAGGTACAACTAGGCCTCACCTAAGATAATATATAACGTGCTCTTCGATCTTTTCATCCTCCTAGAGCAAGACCATGTCGATAGTCGACTCTACAGCAACCAAATACAACAAGAAATATTTGTTATAATCAGAAGGCTAGAGCATAGGGGTAGACGTCAGGGCACATTTCAATGCTTCAAAGGAGCACTAAGCTACTTCATCCCAACATAATGAGACCCCTTTTTTCAAAATACACATGAACCCTTTAGTGATCTTGACATAATTAGCAACAAAACGTCGAAGAAAAATTTCTTTCCCGTGTAAGCTCTGAAGCTGGGGTAGGAAATTGAACTATCGCCTCAACCTTAAGAGGATAAGCCATGATCCTGTCGACACGATGAAACCTAATAAATGACCCGATGTCACGCAAAAATTGCACATGTTTGGATTCAAGTGAATCATATAATAGAAACACCACTCAAAGATCAGTCGTAAATGGGTGGGATGATCAGATCTCTTGCAAGAACATGATGCGAGATCATCCAAGTAAGCCTTGACTATGTGTTTGAGGTTGTGAAAAGTGAGTGACATGGCCCGTTGAAAGGTAGCTCCAACATTCTTCAAGATAAAAGGCATCTTTTGATACGTGAAGGTACCCCAAGGAAAAATAAAATTCATTTTATTTTGTTCCTCGGGTTTGATTTGAATTTGATTATATCATGAAAAAACATCCATGAACGAAAAAGACCTCACAACCCACGCATTCATCGACAATATGATCAATGAACGAGGTAACTGGAAAATTGTCTTTAGAGAAAGCTTTGTTCAAATCACAGAAATCCATACAAATGCGAATCATGCCTCATTTCTTATTGACATGAACTAGGTTTGATACCCATTACGTCAATTGTACAGGGTAGATAAAACCAACTTTGAGCAGTTTCTCTACTTCATCCTTAATCGCCACTGCTTTTTGAGGATTGACTAGGCGAAGCTTCTGTCACACCTGTTTGACATCAAGATAAGTTGTAATCTTGTATTCAACAATTTTTTGGTCGATGCCTGGAATCTCCTCGTAAGACCAGGAAAACACGTCGCGAAATTCCTTAAAAAACTCAGTGCAAATTTGAATCTCTTCGGGGGAGAAATATGCTCCAACAAAGACATTCTCCACAATCCTAGGGGTTCTGGAGATATCGATATGAATCATTGCAAAAATACTTGCCATGTTTCCCTTGGCGTATACACCGTGCGTAGACAGAGGGTTAATAGGACAAGGGATATCTCCATTTATGGTCAAAACAAACTTTCCTACCTCTATTCTCCTAAGCTCGAGAAGAAAATAAGATCTATGATGCAGATCCTCCCAAGGTCTATCGGGACTATTCATTTCCTCCAGAATCACCTCGTCATAGGGAAAGACTAAGTATAAAGGGTCATGGGCAACGAGAGAGTGTTGATCCCAAATAGGCTTGAGAACTAGATCTAGCTCCTATGGGGAATCCAGATCGGGGTTGGTCGAGGCTTGCTAGATGACACTGTACGCAACCTCGGTAGCGGATAAGGGAATGGCCATGCCAAGGTGCCCTATCCCCTCCATCAAATTCGATGGGGAAGTTAAATTCCATGGGTAGTGAAAGTAGCTCGTTTTAAAATATGACCCTTGAAAAATTGCAACCCTCGGCTGGATGGGAATAGCCGAAATAAACCTTACATCATTGGAAGGCGACAAATAATCAAAATTTCCCATCAACGATGGAAACACCGACACTTAGGTTGTCAGTCCCAGGTTGTGGGTTATCGATCATCGGGACCGTGGAATCCCCTGATGAAGGGTTAGGAAAAGAGAAGGACAACTAGTTGATGCTTATAATTTGACCCTCATGTGGGAAGCATAAGACCTGAAAAACAGTGGCTCCAACTGCATGCATTGCATAAGTCCAACTCCATCCTAATAGAAGATTGTATCTGAGAGGCGCATCGACTACTTCAACCTCGACGTACACATTTTTACCCCCTAACTACCTAGGGAAAGAAGGAATTATATCGTGTGGTCTGAACGATCGACCATTAAAAGTCATAAGCAACGTGGGCGATGGAGACAACTCAGGCTAGCCAATGGCCTTCCAACATGCTAACGACATCATGCAAGTCGAGGCACCCTCATCAACCACCATACAAAAAATGTTCTGTGTCAACGATTTCATGGTATATTCCACTACTATCTGAAAGGTGACATGGTTAGGAAGACGAGGTTTAAGGTCAGTTGGATCGAAAATCATCATTCTTGAGCTACTAGTTTTTGTCACTCCCAAGGCAAACAATAGGCCGGATTTTCTCTGTGAAGGGAAACTCTGGAGAACTTTAAGAGCAAAAAATGCACAAGGGGTCTATGCCAGATCCTCCAAGACGGAGTAATTCTGAGAGGCCCTTGCGTTTGGGTTATGGGAAGCCTTCTTAAATGCACCTTTAGGGATGTGAGTCATTGTCTCGTCCCCTGTCTTCTCAATTTGAAGAGGAGTCACTGGGTTGGAGACCTCCTTGCCCTTCTCAACAGATTTTAGTGTTTCATAGTCACTATTCTTGGTTGATAAATGATCATCAGTGCTCATCATGTAAATGTTCGCGGTCGAGTTGTTAGGTGTAGGCGCGGGGGGTCCCTGACTACCCCCAGACGCGCTCATGGATGTAGAAACTTGATCCATATTTTTCCCTCATGGAAAAGGGTTTGTCAACATAACAGGTTGTTGTTGTGCTAGTAGCTTATGGGCTTCCACAATCCAAGGGAACAGGTGAGTTAGGTGGTCCTCCGTGCAAATATTACACAGATACTTCAACTTCCTCTTCTCAGTTTTTCCCTCACCAACATTGTTAGCATCCTTTTTATCCCCTTTACCCTTCTTGTTTCTTTGTTTCTTCTTTCCCTCGGTCTGCTGGTTGGCCTTGAGAGTTGTCAATTGCACACTGTGTACATCTAACATCTAGGTTGCAGGGGAAACCAAAATAGGATTCTAGCTAGCCACAGTCTATTGAATCGATAATTGTTGTAATGATTCAACAACAAATCCATGGACTTGATTTGTGTTGAGCCCACTATTCCTTTAGCGCGGGGCCCATAATTTGTTTTTTCCTTATCGAGAGTTAACTGTGGTGCATCGGGTAAGATCTTGTAAATCATGCGAGAGTGGGAGTAAATCAGTTCTAGCTGTTGGGCTCTCATAATAGCTTGTTCTTCATAAAACACCCTGGACGTTGCTACGTCTTTGGAAATGCAAGGAACCAAAGACTTCAAGAACCACTCAAGCAAGAATGTAGGAGGGAACTTGACCTTAATCAAGCTATTTCTTCGTCGCCACTCTTGGATATGATCCGAGATATGGACAACCTTAGTCTGCTCAAATTTTGTCAGAAACTCGACGCCGACATCATATCTCACTGACAATTGGAAATGGTTCAAGAAAACCATAGCCATTTCATTAAAGTAAGATTACTTTGAATTTTTGAGCTCGATATACCACTTTGTTGCACCCCCTATAAGAGTGCATTGAAAAAGGCGCAATTGAATGAAGCCGTCTTTCAACGAGTTCGGTGAACACCACAAGTCAAAGGTAGTCACATGATCACCTAGATATTCATCAGGCTTGCCCTCAAATTTCAGAATGTTAGAAGGCAACTTAGTTGACATGGGGGGCCAACATGGATCGTGACATATTAGGTCATTTTATAATCTTGACAAGTCTGGCAAATGCAGGGTTGTGAGAAAGGGTAGTTTTGGTTGTGGACTATTTACATGAAAAGAGGGACCTAGATTTTGACTGGCACCAGGTTGTCAAGAAAATTTGGAATGTTAGCTAGGGTTTTGGTAGAAATTGTGTCCTTGACCACCATAAATAAATTGCATCTGTTACTTCATCGTCGGTTGAATCCCAAAATTGGATGACATATCATGTGCAGGGATTGCTCCTTGTGTTGTGTTCCAAGGACCTTGGTTGGGGATGACCCCATCCAATCCTCCTGGCATAGGTGTTGAACCTTTCCCTAGGTTCCATTGAGTATGGAGGGGGTTTCCCCCGACCATCATCCCTTGTGAGGGAAACGATCCCTACCAAGGATTCCAAAGACCTTGTGTGAAGTATACTCTACTCTTCACTCCCTGTGAAGGAATGGTACCTTGCACGGGGTTCTGTTGAACAAAACTTGGGTGGCCCCTAGTCGAGAAAGAGACTGAAGAAAAAATTTTGTTCCTAGACACACAAAACAAAGAGAACGAAATAGATCTCATCGGCGTCGTGTAGGATGAAGGTCCCAAATTGACTCCACTGAACATACTATAATTAGCATTAGGCCCGACCAATTGCTGAAACGCCCCACCGAGCGAAGGGGACATAGGAGGTATATGACCCCCACTATAAGGAATAGAATTGAAAGGGGCAGTACTTTCCATGGTTGATCCTTGCAAGGGATCATTAGAGCTCCCTTCCCCCATACCCATGGTCTATAAAGTAGAGTAAGAAAGAACTGAATTCGAGTCAAAGTTGGGCATCCCATATGAAAAGGAATCTCCTATCACATTTTGAGTGAATGGAATAGTGGTCGAAGTTGTCAAAGGAACTGATCCATTGCTTGAAGTCGTGGGTGTCAGGACAAATGTGGTCCTGACAGGCGGAGTTGGGGGACGAGGTACAATTCCCCCTCCAACGATAGCTGTAACGGGAGTATGGGGACTCCCTAACGAAGTAGCAATGTTAGCTTCCATCACCATTCACTGAATGAAATAGAGTACAGTAGATGTCACCTCGAGGGGGGACTATCGAAATTAAAATCGGCGTCGATAAGTCGATGATTGGAGGATTCGCTAGCCTGAAACCTTTGGTCTCTAGGTTAGAAACGATGGATTCCTCCAGCTGGAAAGTATTCTTTCAGAGCCGTTTTGAGTATATTTTCTTGTGTCCTGGTTTCTTTGAACGATCCTTCTTGATCAAGTCTTCACATCAACGGTGGTGGAGGTGGCTTCAAAGTAACTGGCAACAGGCCCTGAAGCCTTTGTGACCGATGGAGTTTTTGATATTCCACTTTGTGAAATGATCAACTGAAATAGTAAGGTTTTACTAGTGTGGAACACATAGCACACACTAAAAGTTCCTAAAGGTAAATCAAGCAGTCGACTAACTAGTGGGAAGTACAGTTACGCTAATCGACACTAGAGAAACTAACTGATGTAAGTGCAACTTTAACACAGAATCACCCTACAGGTATACTCTGTGAATCATGATATGACATTTTCCCTAGGTGCCGTGGTATACCCTCATAGTCACTTGTGTAAGTCTGTAAAAAATAGGCAACTAAGTTTCCAACTCGCAGTCAGTCACCAGGCGGGTACAGTCAATAGTTAGGCTGATCGTAATGAGCAAGATAAAAAGTCTGAAGCCCTTCAAGGGTGCCGAAATAAATTGGTTTGGAAGACAACTAAGGATCTCGAATGGATTCAAGGTCCACGAGGCTTCGTAGGAAAATGCAATCATTATTGTTCCCAAGAAATACCCTTAATATACAATCCCCACTATGTTTTTTCTAGCTTTGGAGGGGTTATCTCCTCTACCTTTCCTCACGCGACCTCGTGTTTATCCAATTTTTTAGAGGGGGGTCTCAGATAACTCTTATGACTTTTTACTTTAGACACTCCATATCTCAGACTCCAATGTTTGTTTTAAATGGCCCTGAAGAGTTTCCTCTTCACACCTATTTCAAGGCCCTAAAATTCTAAACTAGTCAGTGAACCCTACAAACAGAAAGTCTATTATGTTTTAAGTTAAGTGTTAATTTTAAGGATTTATTTACACAGTGGATGTGATCGTGCAACTAATGGCGTTTGGAAGAGATGAAAAATGAATAATACTTTAGAGAATTTAAAATCAAATCAGATACTTCGAAATTAAAGAAAAATCTCATAAAACTCTTTGTAAATATCAACTTTTCAATTTGATGTTTCAAGATCTTCTAATTGAAAGTTTCCTATAAAGTGCTTTCATTTGACTAAGAAAACTACTTATATTTCCAAGAAAGTAAGAAAGAGCTTTGAAACTGAAACTCTTTTCTTTTGAAAACAAACAACCTAGGCTATGTTACCAAACTAAATGCAAGAAAAAAATATTTTTTATTTTTTTGAACTTCTTTAACAAGAAAAACCAAAGTATTTTTTTTTTTCAAAGCAAGAAACAGGAAAAAGAGAGAAGAAAAAAAAAGAACCGAAGATTGACAGAGACCCTAGGCTGACTGCGTAAACAAATGGATTCAAAAAGAATCCAAAGGAAGATCTGAGACTTGAAAGTTCACTCTAAACCGCCAGGGAAAGCAAAATAAAACCAATAAAACAAGTTGAGAATGAATCTTCAATCCAAGATAAGGCCAAAAACAAAGACTCTGTAAGGTCTAAGAAATCCCTAAGAATCCTAAACTTCTTTCAGGAGAGAGAAAGACCTCTTTTTTTTTTTAAATACTTTCAAGACATAGAGACGCGGGCTATTGCATCAACAACCTGTGTATGTACGCAGGTTGTTTACTGTGTAGGTCGAGTATGTATGTGTGTTGAGCCAAAGAAGAGAGCGTACACATCTAAGACTTTTCAAAGAAAGAAAATACTTGGCAGACTGACCGGGTAGGGAAAGCTAGTAGGCACCTTGGAGGTGACCAGATACCCTTAAAAGACTTAGTGAACTTGATAAAACTCAAAAGGGAATAAAGAAGCCAATTAAAACCCAAAAACCTCCCTCTAAAACACTAGAGAGATTCCCTAGTGGAGTCGCCAATTCTGCTAGCTGGAAATACCCCCTATTACTATACTAGGGTCAAAGTATAGGGAGAGCTATGATCTTCCTTAAAAGACAATTTGATTCTTAAACTACCCCAAAGACTCTAAATAGATGAACGGAAAGAGATAGGAGAGTAGGTTATAATTGGCACCTTTGGTCCAATGTTCGATGTTAACCTCCTCTGGATTTATAGCTCCCAGGATGCAAGACTCCTCCAAAAGATAACCTACAAGAAAAATTAGGCAAACAATGCTACAAATATTCTATCTCTACTCATCAATATTAGGGTTAGATATAATCCATTATGCATAAATCAAATGAAAAACATAAAGATATCATTTGGGACAGGAAAAAGATTCTTGTATTCAAAGCCAAAGATCGAAAATTACAACCTTTGTAGGCCGATGCTCTGCGAATCTGGTCCGGGATCCTCTTAACATTTCTCCAAGTGAACCTTCCAAATGCCTTCTCTCATAATCAGTTGATCACTTCAAGGGGAGGAAATGGATTGTAAGGGATAAAAGGCTAGAGAGGGAATGTTGAGGCAAGAACTCAAATAAGGTTGCAAATACTTGGGCAAGGAAGGAAAGGGATTTCAGAAGAGTTCCACACTTCTAATGCTTGATGATGGAATGAAACCCCAAGACCTTCTTTAATATGAAAAAATGATAGTTATTCAGTTTTGGGATGGGCTACAATGGGTGAATTGGTTGGGAAACTGACTATAGCCCGTAAAATCCACTGAATTCCTTGCAACTTTTTAATTTTTGCAACTTTTGGGAGTAAACGTGGGTTGTTTATTATGCAACAAGCATATGTACGCAGGTTGTATAGTATGAATCTTGCGTATGTACTCAGATAGTAGTGCAGTAGGATGCGTACATGCTCCAAAAAATGGTTTTTTAAAGAGAGTTCCTCGACAGTGATTTGGCAAATTATGCAAGTAGGAAGACCAATGCCATGTATGCATAGGTAGGGCATTTTAGGGATATAACACTTATGTAGTCTCTTCTTCTCATTCAAACTCAGTCTCTTCATCTAATGTGTCATTAAGTATTGCAATTAATTTCCACGCAAATACTTCTCCAAGTTCCCCCTTGGGCCCTTCTTGCTTAGTACAAGAAATATCATGCAATGTGATTTTTTTTTTCATGTACCAAATATTCAAAAATTATTTTGCACATTAATATTAAATGTACCAACTGATTTCATCCAAGGATATCCCAAAATAATAACCACATCACCCATATCTGTAGCATGAAAATTTGAATGCAACACATATTTTTTCATGGTAATCTTCAAATATTTAAAAAATTGAATATTTTCACCATCAACCTATATGCTTTCAATATGTTTTGTAGGTACTTGCAATATTCTCTCCAAATTAACATTGATGAAATTATGCTTGCAACTAGGGTTAACATAAAAAATGATCTTCTCGTGTTGGATACATCCTTGAACTTGTAATATGAAGTTGTCACATGAAAATAAACCCTGTTGGATCATAATATCCTTCTTTTTAGCATGAGACCATCTATCTATGTATAGTTTCTCATATTCCTCGTTTGAAAATTTATCTCTTCATAGTTAAGTCCATCCCACCATATGTGACCATTATCCTTTAAATTAATGTGTAGATATAATTCAAAATAGTGAATTTTTCTAGACTTCATCCATTTTACATATTTTTCAATACTAGGACCATCATATCACATTGTAAAATGTATCTTCCTTATGAAACCTAAAAATAGAACTAGGGTTTTAAAGAAAATCGTTTACTTTTCAATGGAGCTCCTTTATGCAATTAGGGTTTGAGATGACTAATGTAAAATGATCATAACTTTTGCAATATTTCTCGGATTGGATATTATGACCACAATTATGAAAGTTCATGGCCACATTGGATCTACTGGAAATGGTTTGAATAAAATATATGCACCCTACCAAAAGATATATGATCTTCAAACCACATGATCGTCATCGAAGAAAAAATAAAAAAAAGTTGATTGTGCTGAAAGGCACTTTCTATAACCTAGTATGAGGGAGATCTGTAATTCTTTTCACAATCAACATGGAGTTCACATGCATTGTTTAAAAAACAATTATTAATAACAAAAAATATATTTCAATGTTGACCATAAATAAAATAAATTTCAATGTCCATCCTAAGTAATACACACACACAAAGAATTATTTTTCTCATGGATAGGTGGTTTCTACTTCCCAGTATAAGGGAGATGTGTAATTCCTTGAATTCTTAATATGAATTTGACACATGGAATTTAAAAATATATCAATAAGTTTTTTTTTAAGTGGGAATAAATAAAAATTTTCAATGTCCATGTTAAGT